>JAPKLW010000724.1:236622-253164 GCA_026898455.1 Plectranthus barbatus
TGCAGAGCTTAATGCAAAGATCCTGTCAAAGATGCCCAAGGAGGACTTCATGGAGAATGCAACTGTAAAGCTTCATGTGCAGTGCAGCATGGTCCTACAGAAGAAAATTCCAGTCAAGAGAAGTGATCCAGGCTATTTCACCATCCCAATTGAGATCGGGGGGGTCAAGTTCGAGTAGGTGTTGTGTGACACTGGTGCCAGCATCAACCTAATGCCCTTCTCTATCTTCCAGCGCCTCAAGATTGGATATTTGAGGCCGACCACTATCACTTTGCAGATGGCAGACCGATCTGTGTCTCGCCCCAAAGGTATAATTGAAGATGTACTTATTCGTGTAGGTCATCTTATCTTTCCTGCAGATTTTGTGGTCCTCGACATGAAGGAATATGGGAACACACCCCTCGTCTTGGGAAGGGAATTCCTAGACACTAGTGCTGCTCTGATTGATTGCCGTGGTGGAGAGATCACTCTCCGAGCAAATGAGGAAAAGATCACATTCAAGCTTGACACAAGCCGGCAACAATCTGAATGCTTCAGAATTACCTCCAGCGAAGAAGTTGATGAAGAAGAAGAGGAAGAAGGAAGTGAGGAATTCAAAGAAGACCAAGCCGCTCAAAGATGGGAGCGAGGGAACGAGTCGGCAAAATTGTCAATTACACCTTCTCTTCCCGAGCTCACTACTATCATCCAAGATCGGTGGGTCTATATGGTGGATTCCAATGGAAGGCGAGTGCGTTCTAGCCCGCCCTAGTTCTGAAAAGAGGTATCGTCGAGCTACGACGTTAACTAAAGCACTTGTTGGGAGTTAACCCAACTTTTATATGCTTTCCTTTCATTTCCCGTTGTATTCTTTTCAATTATCGTCTTTCCTTCTGTTGGTGTGTTTAACTTTATTTTCAAAATTCAGTTTTGCATTTATTTTATGTTATTTTCAAAAAAAAAATATTGAACAGTGGAGGATCCACCCTCTGTTTCGATCGACAGGGCCCCTGTCGATCGACACAAAGGTCAGCACAGAGAAAGTCGATAGAAGGTTCTGTGTCGATCGACAGGGAGTGCCAGAATCACCAATTTCTTTGTCGCGTAGCCCTGATTCCTCTGGTGGATAAAAAGTTGATGTCTGAGATCAACAATCAGGTATCAGTTCTGTTTCTTATCTGATTTTCAAACTTTTTCTAACTCTCCGAGTTCAAAATAAGTTTGGGGGGATGTGGACAAGAAATTTAAACTTTCTATCCTTTACTAGCTTTATTTTTTTATTGCATTTATTTGATTTGGTGTGTTTAAATTTATGCCTAGAAAAAAATATAGATATTATGTGAGGAAATTTTTTATTAAGCTTTGAACCCACTTGAACTAATTTTGAGATTGGAATTGATTGAGGATAAGTTGATTTGATTTCAATTGTGGTTGATTTGCCTATGAATGTAGAATACCGCATGATAAGGGTCTAATTGAAACTTACACTTGCATGATGTTTGAGTGGATTGAAGTTGACTAAGGAAGAAATTTTTGAACCCAAGTGAGATCTGAGCCATAATTTGTTCATGTGAGATTCGCGTGTATGTTTTGATTTCTCTAGAACTTGCTTATGTTATGTTTCGAGACTGCATAGTGTGCACAATGATAGAAAATGATCTTAGGCCATCTTTGTTAGCTAAATTATCCCAAACATTGTCCCTAGTAATATTTTTATCCTTAGAATAGCCCCTTTGAGCCTGTTACTTTTTCTTTCTTGGTCCATGAGTTAAGAAAAACATTGTGGTTCTATTTTGTCTATGAGATAGTGCTATGAAAAAGGTGAATTGTATCATGTCTATAGGATTTGGGTGAAATAAGGGTAATTATTATAGGTTGGATAAGAAATGAAAAAATTGGTTTACAAAAGAAGGTTGGGCTCTAAAAAAATATATATTTGTGTCCTTATAAGATCAAAACAATAAACAAAATTTTTAAGAGCATAAAAGGACAAAAAAAAAAAAATTGAGCCTTGATTTGTGTTGAAATTTTTAGGAGATTGTTGGATGTTGAGAAGATAGTGGTTGGATTTGTTGAGAGTAGCTAACTCAATTGGTTTAGTCACTTGGCCATATTTCCCTACCTTTCACAAAAAGCCTACATTACAACCTTATCAAAAGTCCTTTTCGATTCTTGAATTGTGTGCACAAATAAGCAGTGGAGATTTTAGAACTTTTTCAAGCCTATGGTAGAAATTTCTTCATACATGTTGTCAGTGTTTTCATTAAAACCCAAACACTTGTGTGATTGAGCGATACACTTCCTTGTGAGTCTTCCGAAGTTGATGGATTTCTTATCTTTTTCAAACTGCTTGTGTGATGTGGATTGACGATCTTTGATTGTGATGAATCTTGTGAGGCATTGCACTTTCAACTATTTGAGATTTCTTTTCTTTCTTTTCTTTGATTGAGGACAATCAAGTATTCAAGTTCGGGGGATTTGATAAGCTCATATTTATACTCACTTATCTATATTTTTCTCCATTATTTCAAGTGTATTTTATTATATTTTTACTTATTTCTGTGCATGAGACTATTTTAGAGTGTGTTATGCTTGTCATGGTAAAATTTTGCAGGTTTTAGGCCGAATTCATTGGAAACCCGTACCGAAAGCAGATGATGTTCAAAGAAACAGTCACGAATTCTTCCACACGTGGAATCCGAGCTAATTGAACATATAAAAAGACAGATCTTTGAATTAGCTTTCCAATGCAACTAGAATCTGGTTGATCGGAGTTCGGGAGCAAACGTTATGGCCAAAACCGTGAGACTGCGCAGAAGGGGATCAACACATGCATTTTTGTCGATCAAAATTCTCCCTGTCAATCGACAGGGAGAACAAAGTTGCAGAATCGACACAAATTCAACCCGGATTTTGACTTGGAGTTTGTGTCGATCGACATCCTGCATTTCGATCAAAACAGAGGCTCGATATGGTTATTTTTGCCTGTTTTGGTAATTTTTGCTATGTTAGCCCAATACCTAGTTAGGTCTTTTTCTCTCCTCTATAAATAAGACTCATTATGCACGAAATTTAGGCCAGTTTTTATGGTGTTTTGCACTTAGAATAATTGAGCTTTGGAGTTTTTACAATAAATTCAAGGTTCCTCTTTATTTGTAAGTTCATTAATAACATGTTTGCTTTAATTCTAGTCATATTTTGTGGCTAGAACCCTAACAGGTTCTAGGGTTATGATTTCTTTTCTGATGCATGTTAATTGATATCAACTCTCTAAGCATGGATTAATTCTCTGATTTAATTTTATAATCTTGATTAAAAGAAGGACCGAGAGGTGAATTGAGATATAGGTTTATAGTTAATAATTGATGGATCGAGAGATGAAAATTATTAACAGGAAGACAGAATTAATTGTGTTTGTTTTCTGTCTCAAAAGGAAGAAACCTACATAGGAATAATTACATAATTATGAGATTGGTTAATTTGGTGTTCTTGAGACCGAGAGGAGATAGTCACTAATTAATAATCTATGATTTAATTGTCTAACCAAGGAATTTAATCCACAAAAATCTATGTTTTTCCCATTGCTGAGTTGATTGATATTTGCATGTTGATGATTATAATATCTACCCTAGGATCTGTGCTTCCTTTAACTATTTTCAAAACCTTTACTTTATTGCACTGACATCTTTAATTTCGAAACAAAACCCCTTTTTTTGTTTCCTCAAACATATATGTTCTAAGAATCATAGCTAGTACGTTGGATAGTTCGTTGCACAGTCCCTGTGGGATCGACCACCTTAAGGTGCTACAAATTTATTTTCTCACTGATTTTGCAGTTATCATATTGTGAGTTGTAGCTCTAAGAATTTTAGAAATATTTTGAATTAAGGGTTTATGCGCGAGGTTCGTCTTACGAATCACCCATTTCCAAATGTTAGGAAAATTCAAGGGGGAATTCCGCGAGGTTCGTCTTACGATTATCTTTGACTTCGTGACTAGCTTGGTCCAACTCGTCTGCAAAGAATGCTCTTACAGGATTCAAAACAAAACATTTAATTTTTCCAATTAGACGGGGAGAAACCCCAACCCATGGACGCAATGTGCCAAAATACACCATGGTTGTTTACTGGGTTATTTGTTTTGATTTCACAATCGTCGAAGAGCTGTGAGGATCAAAGCACTTTTGGCTTCGGTATCCTAAGCTCTTCAGGAAATGTTGACTAACCCGACTAAAGGTTTTACTGCCTTGATTGATTTTTTTTGGGTCGAACTAATTTTAGTTGTTTTGGAAGTCACAATTTCCCCATCTATCTCCAAATCCTTCATCTCTAAACTCCACTTCTTCATATCCCCAACTTGACTTCACTGTGCGGTCTTGCCTCCTCTCTTCCTTCCATGGGTAGCTATTATCCGACATTTTCTTGAATATCGACCGGAGTGGCCTCCGTGGTCTTTGTCTCTCCATCATCTTTGCTCTCATTTCATCCAATTCCCTTTGTAGCTTATTAAGCCTCTCTGAGTGAATTCCTTGATGCTTCTCCATTCTTGACACCTACAAGAGTCCAACAAACTCAAAGTACCAACAAATAACAAAAACAAACAATCTAATAGTAAAATTATCAAACACCTAGCATACAATATCCACACTTTCAACAATATCAAATGACCTACTAATTAAGTTCCCCCGGCAACGGCGCCAAAAACTTGATGAGCACTAAAATTGATCACTCAAAAGTAATGCTTCTCAAGTAATAAAATATCAAGCCAAGGATCTTCTCGCTTCGCCCAAAGGAATACCGTTTATTCGTGAGGATTCTTATATCTAGGCAAATTCAAGTTGTTGAGTTTTTGTTCTATTTTCCTAAGCTCAAATTTAAACTAATTAAAGCAACCATAAGCAACAATAAAACTCATCATTCATCAATTGAGATTTTAAAACAATTCTTCAATTTCGTAATTAAAATGGTAGAACAAGTCTCACAAATGCTCAAAGGAGAAAGAACGGATGTTGACAAGGATGTCGGTGTGATCCAATTGAGTTGAATTATGGTGCAAACCTATTTAATTCCTAGATGGATGGATTATTATCCTACATTGGCCAACCCCCTATCACGACGAGTTGACCGTAGATGAGACTAGAAACCTCAAATAGCTACGTTATCGGCTCCTAATTCACTCCTAATAGCTCGTAAATCATTATCCTATGCCCTTCCTCCACACAGGGATTGGATCGATGAACACAAGAATTCACACTAATCGCGACACTCCTATCCGCGTATTGGCTGCAATATTCATGTCAATTAACACCTAGGTTTGCTCTTTACCTACACCTAGGTGCTTAAGAACAAGCTCTAGTGTGATTCAATCTCAAATAGGAAAGTAAACATGCATGATTCAACCTAATTTTCTCACACCTAAATCAAAATCAACATCCAACAAAGTTTAGAATCCCATACCTATCTTGTCAACATTACAATATCCGTTTGAAAGTAAAACATTACAAGGGATAGGTTTAGAAGAATTTCTTCCCCTAATTGAGCACTTTGATCTTGATCTACCCCCTTGGATCTTCAATTCTTCTCCAAGGATGATTGATTGGCTCCTTGACACCTTGGGTGAGGTTTTGGAAGTGATGGAAATGGAAATTGTAGAGAGAATCTAAGAGGATTTTTTGTAAGTTTGACCCCAGTTCTTAAAATAATCATTTTCCCCTTTTATAATTAGCTAACAGAGCCTCGGATCGCTCGGAATGAAACGAGATTGCCCGAGATGTCCAGAAACAGAGATACTGTTGCTCAGCCCAGTCAGGATCGACCGAAACAAAGATTGCTCAACCGAAATCTGCCTCTGAAATGGCAGATCGGTCGAGCACTGCCTGGATCGCCCGAAATCTGTCTCTGAAGTTCTCGGATCGACCGATCATCTGCAGGATCGACCAAAATTTGCCTCTGAACAGCCAGGATCGACCGGTCTCTGCTGGTTCGGGCAATTTTCCTCCAAAATCAAGCCGAAAATGCTGAATAATGCTCAAAACCTAACCTACACCATCCGAAACACACAACACACAAAAACACAACAAATAGAAGACAAAAACATATGATATGGGAGTAAAATGGACTCAAACATGCATGCACAAACATCAAAATATAGGTCATTTTATGCACATATCATAATACCAAGATAGTAAAAGAACTAATTTTAAGCGAGCTCCATTAGATCCCAATTATCTTTCTAGCGGCTAGAATATTTATTTATATAACTTTATTGAGGATAAATTTCTATGTATTGTTATATTTTAATAGATAGATAATTTTGGCGTACAAACGTTGAGACTTTGTAACAATGCAGACGGTTGGTGCAAATAAATAAAATTAAATAAAAGAAATTGTCATAAATAGTGTTGAGGTTAGGTCCAAGTGGCTCAAACTGAACGAAACCGATTTATACTCGCAAAACATATCAGAAGGAACACGGCCCAACGATTTGAAGCCCAGCTAGGCGCAGCACAGGGACCAAGTCAGAGCCTGCTCCGACATACAGACTAACCCTGGGTTCGGGTCCGAAACCAACCCCAAGCCATTTCCGATACCGACCTCCAATGAATGGATAAGTTAGGGCCCAAAACCCCACTAATAGGCATCTCTTATGCCTATAAAAGGGAGGTCCCAAGTTGATTTTATCATCTTTTTTACACACGTATGCTAGAAAAAACTCTGTCAAAATATTCGATTAAGAAACACCTTATCTTGCTCAAATCATAGCTTGTTTTTACATTCAATTCGTCACGTTTGATGTCGGTTTGGAGTTTATTTCATGTTGTTTTTTTTGTTCTTCGCATTTAATTTCTGCATTTATTTTTCATTTTATCAATATCTGTTATTTTCTCTAACCTGATACTAAGGGCCTCACTCTATTCATTTTCCAACCTCAACATTTTGGCGCCCACCGTGGGGCCCTTAGTCTTATTTTTGAAGCAAAATGACAGATATCCCTCCCAGTGAGAATGGTGTGAATAGGACACAACCGATCAACCAACCTATCACACCGTCAATCAGCACGTGAATCAGCAATATGAATATTATGCCCTGGGAACAATGATGAATGCACAAGTAAGGCCTCGCCTCAGCACACCACATCGACAAACCAAGAAACAACCTCAGTGGCTGATCCTAAGGCCGACCCCGCGATAACCCAGCTCTTTGAACAAATGCAGGCTAATCAAAGGGGTATGAATGCGAGAATTAAGACCCTCCATGCCGCCAATCAAACCTTGAGAACGGGGAACCAGCTCCTACGCCAACAAGTCCAGACCCCTGAGGCTCAACAACAAACTGAAGGGCCTGATTTGTCAGCAGCTAAGGAGAAGACTTCGTCATACCACGGGGTTGATAGCGAGGGCATCCATAATAATGATGTCCCAGCAGGCAATAGAGCGCATATGCTACAAACGAACAAACCCAAAGGTGAGTACGAGCAGAGGCTCAAAGCTAGATTGGCGATGTTCGAATCAATACTAACTCGGATCCCCGAGGTGCTACTGCCCAAGCCAACTTTTGCGTGTGATAGCTCGGACTCGCCTTTCACAGCCGTCATCACACACTAATATCCTGGCGTATTTCTCACCATCGGCCTTCACCCACTAAGATGGTATGATCGACCTCGAGGATCACATTGCTCTCTACAAATAAAAAATATTGACGACCTCAATATCGAGCACAATAAGGGAGGCCTGCATCTGTAAGAACTTCACATCCAGCCTCACTTGTCCCACTTTGCAGTGGTTCATCATCCTACCTAGGGGTTCGATTGCATCATTCATCGATCTCCACCAGGCCTCCCGAAGGTAGTATTCGAGCAGCTGATTGGTCGGCAAGCCCCCTGACGACCTTAACAACATCAGGAAGAAGAAGGACAAAACTTTAAGGTCCTACATCGACAAGTTCAACCGTGAGCTAGTCGAAGTCTCTTATTGCTCGCTACAAACTGCGATATATGCCTTTAGAATGGTCTCGACATCGACCTTACCTCTATAAGGATTTTAACACCTATCATTGTAGTGACATGGATACTGTGTTGAGCAATTCTTGGGCTCAGATCAAATGGGAGCCCAACCGGATCGCAAGGTAAAATGAGGAAAAAATTGCTGAGCTCACAAGTTCGGATCGATCGAACAAGGTTAGGGACATGACTCGATCCGGCATGTATCGCGACCCCTTAGGGTTAGAAAGTACATAGAACCTCAAGACAGAAGACCGGTCGAAGCCACCCTTACCAGTCAACGAGGTTAGAAGGGAGCCACTCCTATAGATATTACGCATCGATGCGACCCTATTGGTCAACACTGTTCTAAAGGGTGAAATCTGACCCCGAACCCACGACACAAAGAAATTTTGTGACTTTTATGAGGACTACGGGCACCTAACGAGCGAATGTCAGGCGCTATGTCTGGAAGTGATCGAACTTCTCAAGCAAGGCTTGCTCTCCGAGTTTCTGACCGTAAAAGGGAAGAAGACTTGGACCAGGGGGAAACAACCTAATGATCAAAACAAAAATGTGGTTGATGACAAGCCCCCCCCCCCCCCCCAAACCAGAAATGATGGTTCACTCGATCACTGGGGGTCGGGAATCAGCTGAGTATCTAGATCATCGGCAAAACTAGCCCAACAACTTCTCAACAATGGGTCATTTTTTGGCACGTCACGAAATAAACAACAAAACTATAGAGTTCTCTAGTGACAGCATCCCCAAATTAGAGCATCCTCACCACGATGCCCTAGTCATCACTATGATCATATGCAGCTGCCAGGTCAAGAGGCTACTGGTGGATAATAGATGCTCCGCAAAAATCTTGTTTCTAAGGGCACTACGAGAGATGCAAGTACCCATGAGCAAGGTTATTCCCATGACCACGACCCTATATGGGTTCATCGAGGAGGAAAAGCTAACCTAAGGCAAGATCTCCTTACTTACCTACTACAGAGGAATGAGCCTCGATGTCAAATTTCAAGTCGTTGATGCGCCTTTGGCATACAATGCTATATTAGAAAGACCATGGATTCACAAGATCAAGGTCATTCCCTTGTCGTATCACCAGTTGCTCAAGTTCCCAACCCCTCGGTTTATTTACAGGATATGGAAAGAATAGAAAACTTCAAGGGATTGGTACTACGCTAGCTTCAAGGCGGTATGTACCCAAGAACATCGAATTGAGGGAAAGGCCTCAACCAACTGACCTGCAATAGAGGAACTTGAAGAGGTTGAGATTGACCCTGATGATACCACTCAAAAGACCTTCATTGGAGCAAAACTCAAACAGTGAATACAAGTTGTCTCGGTTGAGTTTCTAAATAGCAAGGTGCACGTGATTGCATGATTTCATCGAGGCATGACTGGGATTGACCCGTCGATCATGATGCACAAACTCCAAGTCGACCCCAACTATCATCTGATCCAACAGAGAAGAAAGAAATTCATAACAGAAAAGAACAAAGCAATCGATAAGGAGATCCAGAAGCTCCTTTACATAGGATCATTATGGGAAGTCCACTACCCCATGTGGCTTGCCAATGTGGTAGTGGTAAAGAAGAAATATGGCAAGAACATGGTATGTATCGACTTAAAGGAACTTAACAAAGCTTATCCAATAGACCCTTACCCCTGCCGCACATAAATATCATCGTTAACGCCACTGCGGGACATGAGCTATTAAGTTTCATGGACACCTTTTCAGGCTACAGCCAAATTTAAATGCACCTCGAGGATTAGGAGAAAATCGCTTTCATGGCCAGCAGAGGCATCTACTGCTAGAAGGTCATGCCCTCCGGACTCAAGAATGCGGGGTTGATAAGTTTGTAGATTTACTTACATATTATTCTTATTTTCTATTATATTATGTAGTTTTGGTTAGTTTATTATTATATTTTATACATGAGTCTATATTATAAGGTATTATACTTGTGGTGGTCGATTTTAAGAAAAGCATGTGGAATTTAGAGAAAAGTGTACACTTGAAGAGGAAATCCCCATTATGGCTCTTTGTTTCAATGAATTTGGGGCATTCGGATCGGCACAACCATTTTGACCGATGTGGGGCATTCGGATCAACATGGCCATTTCGGTCGATGCATGGCATTTCGATCAACATGGGCATATTGGCAGACTCATGGTGTGTCGATCGACATATGGGTCTAGATGGTAAGATTTAGTCAAATCTTAGTCAAAGTCGGACTTTGAGGCTAAAAACTTTAGCATATCTTTTTTCTGAAGATCAAGCCCACAAGATATTCCACCCCTAGTGTAAATAGCCATATAAATAGGTTTATATATAATCTTTCATTTAGTCTTTAATTTTCTTGGAGTTTGGAGAGTTCGAGAATTGGAATACCTTTGTTTTTCTTGTAAGATATTTTTATGCAATTTAATAATGCTTTTTGTATTTCTTTCCATCATGAAATGTTAGAAACCCTAGCGGGTTCTAGGGTTTATTCAACAATGATGGATGCATGTTTTATTTGATTAACTCATTTACTTGCAAGGCTAGCGGGTTCTAGGGTTTATTCAACAATCATGGATGCATGTTTTATTTGATTAACTCATTTACTTGCAAGGTTTAATTAATTGAATCTAAATATAATGAAGGATCGAGAGACGAATTTGAGTCTAGGTTTATAGTTATCAACTGAAAGACCGAGATGTGAAAATTGGTGAGAGGAAAAGGATAATTAATGCTATTGTTTTCTGTCTCAAAAAGAAGAATTAATAGTAGGGATTAAAATCTGATGTTTTATTGGGATTGATTAATATTGTATTTTTAGACCCAAAAGGTATATACAATCACATATTAGTAATCTAGGTTACAATTGTCCGACTCAGGAGTTGAAATAATTAAATATAACTTCCCACCTTATGCAAGTATGTGAATTTCAGTTAATTGGTTTGCATGTATTCAGATTGATTGATTGCCCTGGAATTTGTGTTCTTTATATTAAATTTTAAAACCCTTTGATTTCTGTCATTGCTTTCATATTTGAAAACCCAAAAATCTCATTATATTTTACTCAAACAATGAACTTTGAAACTAAAATTAGTATACAAGACATTTTTGCCATTCAATTCCCATAAGTTCGACAACCTTGGTTATAAATTTATTTGCCCACTTTGCTATAATTTATCTATGAATTATGCAGTGATCAAATTTGGCGTCGTTGCTGGGGATTTGTTAGATTTTATTCTTTTACTAATTTTTTTTAGGATTTACCGTATTGAGTTTTATTTTGCTCTATTTGAATATTTATTTTTGTTTTTTATTCGATCTGTGTGCGCACGTAATTGTTGACTTTCACACTCTATTTTGATTGACGTCGACTACATCGATCGACATAAGGAAATCTTCAATGTCGATCGGTATGCTGCATGTCGGTCAACGCCGAACTAATCTCTTTACTGTTCGTTCCTCAGCTTGTGCATGAACATGAGAGCTAAGGGTAAAGAGCTTACAGCATTCGATCCAGAGATTGAGGCAACTGCCTGGAAGAGGAACAACAAGAAAGCAAAGGAAAGAGCCGGAGAAAGCAGCACAACTACTGAGATGGATCCACCAAACAATCAGAATCTACCAATTGAGGAGAGTCCCAATCCCCAACCTGAGGGATTGCAGATGACTGTCGAGCATACGCTCTTACTGATTCAAGTAGTTCACCAAACGCGGGAGCAGATGAGAGAACTGATGATTGAAAGAGCATCTGGATTGGAAAATCATAATCAGATTGTGATTCAGCAATATCAGATCCAGGGTGAGGAGCCCAACGCTATGGCGAGAAGATACCAGCCACAACCCAGTAATGATGGTTTTGCTTTTGGCATCAATGCCAATAATCTTGAGTTAAAGACTCATTATACAAATGGTTCAGCAGAATTAGTATGAGAACAAGGCCATGGAGGATCCCTATTCTCACCTCCGGATGTTTGTGGAGGTGTGTGACACAGTTAAATAGACTAAAGTCAGCCAAGACGTCATCCGAATGAGATTGTTCTCATTCTTCTTGCGGGACCAGGCTCGATCATGGTATGTAAGTTTATATCTCAGCACCACTAGGACATGGGAGGAAGTGAAAGCAGAATTCCTCTCCAACTTCTTTCTGCCTATGATTGTTATCCAGAGGAAGGCTGCAATCACCCAGTTACTGCATAAGGCCAATGAATCACTATATGAGGATTGTATGAGGTTCAACGATCTGCTGCGAGTTTGCTCAGGCCACTGTATCAACACAGATTAGCAGGCCCATATCTTTTATAATTTAATGAATTAACATATCAAGGAGTTGGTGGACACTTCATCTAGAGGGTCTATCATGAGTAAGTTAGCGGAGAATGCCATGAAGTTGTTCAAGAAGATGGCACTGCATACTCATAGATGGTCCAACTCAAGGCAATATCATGCCAAGGCTGTAGAGACAAAGGAAGAAGATGACTTGCTGAAGTTGGTTGTGGAAAAACTCGGACGAAATCTAGACAAGCTCACTGCCAGTGGTTCCACAGTTGTTGCAAGATATGTACAAGCTGATTTCGTTGTTGATGCAAACTATGTGAACCAGTGAGGATATCAGAATCAGTACCGGCAAGGGGGTTATCAGCATTATCCTCCAAGAAGCCATCTTCGTTTCTCCTACTCTCATCCAAATGCTACAAAATTCCCACCGCCAAGATTTAATGTTCAAAATGGAGAGGTCATGGAACTAAAGAAGGACAACCTAGATAATCTGTTGGCCAAGTTCATCAAAGCTTCAGGTCATAGGGTTGGAATACTGGAGAAAGAAGTTGCGGGAGTAAACTCAAAGGTTGACAGAATAAGGAAACATGTACAGATTATTGAAACACAAATCAGTTGGTTTGCTAACTCTCTTAGAGCACAGCGCAAGCAAGGACAGATACCGGGCACTACTGAGGTGAACCCAAAGAATCAGAAGGAGTACAAAGCCATCAATTTGAGGTCTGAAATGAGCTACAGAGGTCCCGAGCTGGTTGAGGACAAGTTTGGGGGAGAAATAGAGGAAGATCTTGCGGGGGATACCTATGTTTTGACCGACACACATCACGTGTTGGTCGATGCAGAGAATTGACATAAAGAGGATTCAAGCGACATGAAGGAGCAGCCAGTGTGGAAGGCCTCGACCGAGGCACGCACATCGATTGGTGCATCTGATGTTGATTGACACAGAAGTAAGTTAGCATTGACCGACACAGTTGGGAATCGGTTGAAACCGAAGTCTAATTTGGGCGAGATTTCTAAGGGAAATGCAGACCTCCTCACTCTTATGCCCTTTCCTCAGAGATTTGCCAAGCAGAAAAAGGATTCAAAGTTTACTAAGTTTGTGGAAAACCTCAAGAAGGTGCAATCAATATACCACTAATTGAAGAACAAAGAGAGATCCCGGGGTACATGAAATATCTCTAAAAATTGATGAGTTGTAAGAAGCAGTTCGTGGAGAATGAGACAGTGAAGATCCACGAGTAGTGCAACCGGCACTTCAAAAACAAGTGCCCATAAAGAGAAGCGATATGGGATGCTTCTTGATTCCAATTGAGATTGAGGGATGCACATTTGAGAGAGTATTGTGTGATACTGAGGCTAGTATCAATATGATATCGTACTCCATCTACAAGCGTCTCAACATTGGATAGATGCGGCCCACGATGATCAAACTATAAATGGCGGACCGACCTGTGTCGCGCCCAAAAAGTATACTAGAGGATGTGCTCATTGCGTGGGCCATCTCATTTTTCCTGCAGATTTCATTGAGCATTATATGAAAGAAGATGCAGCCATGCCTGTGGTTCTGGGGCGAGAGTTCTTGGACACAAGTGCTGCATTGATTGACTGTCAAAAGGAGAGATAACACTTCGTGGAAACGGTGAGAAGATCACCTTTGTGATCGACAAGAGATGAAGACAGCGGAATGCAACCGTATCACTTTTGAAGAAGAATTTGAGGATAAAGTGCGGGAATCTATAGCTAGGGAGGAAGTTGTTGCTATCCTATGGGAGCAAGGAAATGAGATGGCAAAATTGTCAATTACACCATCTCTTTCTCAGCTTACTAATCTCATTCGAGACCAGAAGATTTACATGGTGGACGCCAAGGGTTGTTGTGTCTTGAATCAACCTATGTGGTAAAGATTGAGGTATCGTCAAGCTACGATGTTAACTAAAGTACTTTTGGGGAGGTAACCCAACTTTTACTTGCTTTATTTTTTATTTCGTATTGTTTTAACATTTTTTGCAGTTTAAAAATAGAACAATGGAAGTTTTTGTATTGACCGACGTGTCTGGCATTGATCGACATAGAGCGGTCAATGACGGTTGCACTTCGACCAAAGATGGGCTCAATAAGAAGGCTCTGTGTCAATCAACGCGGAGTGCCAACTGCTGAAAGTCAACTTCACATAAGTCCAACAGCTTCGGGGGATAAAACGTTGATGTCTGATATCAACTGTCGGGTACTAATCCATCTCTTATAAGATAATTGGAACCTTCTATCCTTTTATTTTATTCTGCTTTCTGTGTTTAAATTTTCTCCTAGTATTTTTTTTCAAAATTTATGCTATTCTGGGAGAATTTGCCAAAGTTGATTCAACCTGAGAATGATTGTGAGTTGGAATTGATTGGTAGTTTAGTTTGAATGAGATTTGATTGTGTTTGAATAGCCTATGAATGTAGGATACCGTATGATAGGTTATATTGAAACTTTCACTTTAATGTTGTTTGAGTGGATCTGAAATTGAGTGTGGAAGGAAATTTATAACTTAAGTGTGAGATTTTGAGCCTTTTTGTTTGATAAGGACTTGCATGTATGTTTCTATTTCTCTAGAACTTGCTTATTTTCTATTTAAAGATTGCGTAGTGTGCACAAGTTTAGGAGATGATATTAGACCATCCTTGTTAACCTGACATCCTAAACATTGTCCCTTCACAATTGAATTGACCCTAGTTAGCCACTTTGAGCTTTAACAATTATTTCCTTGTCTATGGGCTTAATAATAGTGTTGGTTTCGCTCGTGTCTTGAGTGTGGTATGTATGGGGTGGATTGATGGTGAATAAGATACGATATGAAAAAATAGTGGTTGATGCAAAGATTCATGATAAGAAAGCTCAAAAGATTAGAATTCTCATAAGCTCTTTGAAAGAAAAAAGAAGGGAAAAAAAACAATGATACAAAGTATCTAAAGCATAAGAGTTTCAAATGAGCTAGAAAAAATGAGTTTGTTGATGTATTTGAGGATATAAGGTGAATGATGATATAGAGTGGTTTTAATTTGTTGAGATGGCCAGCTTGATTGATTTTAGTCACTTGATCATATTTCCCTACCTTGTCAGAAAAAGCCTACATTACAACCCAATAAAAATCCTTTTAGTTTCTAGACTTGTGTGCACATTTAAGCAGTAGAGATATTAGAAAATTTGCAAGCCTATGGTATAAATTTCTTCAAATTTTATTTGAGTGCTTCCATTTAATCATAAACACTTGTGTGATGAGTGATACACTTCCAGTGAGTCTTCCACAGTTGATTGATTTTATATTTCTTTCAAATTGTGTGTGTGTTGTAGATATTCAATGCTTGATTGTGATAAATCTTGTGTGGCATTGCACATTTCAACTACATGATCTTTTGATTTATTTTTGCCTATTGATTTAGGACAATCCAACGTTCAAGTTTGGGGGGTTGATAAGCTCGTAGATTTACTCACTTATTTTTCTTATTTTCTCTTATTTTATGTAGTTTTAGTTAATTTATTATTATATTTTAGGCATGATTCTAGGTATTATGCTTGTGGTGGTTGATTTTACAGGAAAATAGGTGGAATTTGGAGAAAATTAATTGAAGAGAAAATCTGCAGGATGACTGATAAGCACATATTTATACTCACTTATCGATATTTTTCTCCATTATTTCAAGTACATTTTGTTATGTTTTTACTTATTATTGTGCATGAGTCTATTTTAGAGGGTGTTATGCCTTTGATGGGTGATTTTTGCAGGTTTTAGGCCAAATTCATTGAAAACCCGTACCGAAAGCAGTGACGTGTAAGAGTAGCAGTGAAGAGTTCTTCCACAAGAGGAATTCGGCCTATTGGCTCATGGCAATGGATGAAGCTTTGAGTTAGCTCTCCAACGCAACTAGAATCGGGTCAATCGGAGTTCGGGAGAGGAAGTTATGGCCAAAACCGTGAGACTGCACAGACAGATGTTTCTGTGTCGAGAGACAGGATTTGTGTCGACCGAAACAGAGGTCAAAGCATTCCTGTCGACCGATAGGATTTGTGTCGCTCGACACAGAGGTCAAAATTTCAGAATCGACACAAAATTCCGCCCGGATTTCGACTGGATGGTTGTGTCGATCGACAGCCAGAGGCTCGGGAAAGCTGTTTTGGCCTGTTTTGGCAGTTTTTGCTATTCTAATCCAAACCCTAATTAGGTCTTTCTTCCCCCTCTATAAATATGAACTCTTTGGGGCACGGAAATTTGTCTGTCTATGGACCAATTTGTATTTTTCTTTGGAGTTTTT
>JAPKLW010000724.1:253174-271779 GCA_026898455.1 Plectranthus barbatus
CCATTGCTGAGTTGATTGATATTTGCATGTTGATGATTAGATTATCTACCCTAGGATCTATATCTTTACTTGTTGTTTTTCCAAAATCTTTATTTT
This sequence comes from Plectranthus barbatus, assembly GCA_026898455.1. Taxonomy (NCBI): domain Eukaryota; kingdom Viridiplantae; phylum Streptophyta; class Magnoliopsida; order Lamiales; family Lamiaceae; genus Plectranthus; species Plectranthus barbatus. Next base: position 253,271 of record JAPKLW010000724.1, read on the forward strand.
TATGCATTGTTATCTTTAAATTTCAAAACAAAATCCCTTTTCGAAAATCCTCAAACTTCTATGTTCTAGGAATTATAGCTAGTACTTTGGGTTTTTCGTTGCACAGTCCCTGTGGGATCGACCACCTTAGGGTGTAATTATAAATTTATTTGCTTAACCACTAAACTGTAGTTATCAATGACTCTCTCCTTCGGCCGACGTGGGGCATTCGGATAGACACAACCATTTTGGCCGATGTGGGGCATTAGGATCGACATAGCTATTTTGATCGATGCAGGGTATTTTGATCGACATGGGCATATTGACAGACACACAGTGTGTCAATCGACATATGGGTCCTGTTGGTCCCGGATATCAGGGTATACTTTGGCAGCGGAAAATACGTAAGTTCGTTTCTTGCACTCTGCTGGTTACACAGCTGACTGGGACCTTGTCAGCTGGTAAGTCAACTGGCAACTGAGTATTCAGCTGACTGGCAACTGGCTGGTCAGCTGATGACTCAGGACTTAGAAAATTTTAGAGTCGAGTTTGCACAGTTATAAACTGGTTTCAGTTATACTCCAGCACTTGGGTGCTGGGTTTTAAATCAGTAAGTAAATGCTGAAAGCAGTAAATAACAAGGATATTTTATAGTGGTTCGATCAACTGATCTACGTCCACTCTCCAGTCGAAGCACTGGAAATTCACTAAAAAGAGTAATCCGGTACAAGATTTCCTACGATCTATTTCCAGCTGGTAGATGCCTCGTCTACCAGTCCACTGGATCAACCGCTCCCGGTCCTTGTCCTTCTTCAACTCTCGTCAGATGGATGGAGTGCGAGCACGTCACTTCAACCTCCTCCTCCGACTGATTGGGTGTTGAGTTCTCCCAAGAACTTGACTCTTGCTGGCGGCAAAACTGCCCGTAATAACTCTGGAGCTGGCTGGCTCAAGAGCTGCTATGTTCTTCCTCGGAATGAGAAAGAACACCAAATGAGATCAATAACTCACAAGCTAGAAGCTTGGAGTCTCGTGTTCAAATGATTGACACACGGAGTAGCTTTAAGAAAAGCCTCGAAAGATTGCTTATTCGCTGATATGAATGCGTTTGAGCTTTCGGTAGGTCAAGAGTGGCTAAGAGTATTGAATGCTGTTGGATCTCACGTATTTATAGACGTGAGATTCAGATTCAAATACTAGCCGTTGCACACATCCGGAATGGTCTCTGTCCTCGCATGTCCTTCTGCAGGCGGCAGGTAGGAATTTCCGGAAAGCGCCATGCTTTTGTCCACTTTATCTGACATTGATCTCTTTATGTCAGAACGGCACTATTTGTCAGTACGAGGAATCGGAACTGGTAGTCTTGAACTGATAGACTTTAAGGTATCCTCCTTAAAGTCATACTCTGTTAGTTAATTCCTCGACGAATCTTCTTTTTGTCTCTAAGACTCTGGGAGAGCGAATCTTGAATTCTGCTGATAACCTCCGACTGGTAGATCATACTGGTGATCTTGTGCTGGCAGTCTCTGCTGGTGACTTTCCTTAGCACAATCAAGGTCTACCAATTCGTCTGATGTTATCTCTTGGAATCTCCCGTGACTGGTGGCTTCACCGCTGGTGAATAGTATCAGCCAGAACACATATTCTGCTGGTAAGATCTCTCAGCCTCCTGCTGGTGAAATCTTCCCAACTGGTGAACAGTAACCAGTCAATAGCTCTACTCCATGCTGATGAACAGTGTCAGCATGAGTCTTTGTCAGCCGCTTGCTGGTGAGACTTCTCTTAACTGGTAAGCACATCTCATGCTGGTGAACAGTAGCCAGCATGAGTCTTGATCAGCTACGACTTACAACTCAAAAGACCTAAACAGGACTTTACATTTGAGACTAGAGCTATTCTAGAGACAAACTGACGCTGGTTGGACTTAGGATTTGATCCACCAAAACACTTAAACACCAAATCTAAGATCTAAGCTATCAACTGGAGAAGGGAAACTTAGCCAGATTTCCCAACAGGTCCACATGGCGAGATTTGGTCAAATCTTTGGCAAAGTTGAACTTTGAGGCCAAAAACCTCAACAAATATTTTCCCTGAAGCCTACAAGGTATTCCTACACAAGTATAAAGAGCCATATAATAAATAGTATAAATATTCAATCACTATGGGAGGCCTGCATGTGTAAGAACTTCGGATCGAGACTCACTCTTCCCACTTTGTAGTGGTTCGTCAACCAGCCAAGGGGTTCAATCACATCATTCATTGAGCTCCACTAGGCCTTCCAAAGGCAGTATTCAAATAGTTGGTGGGTCACGATTACCACAACAACATTAGGTAGAAGTAGGGAAAAACTTTAAGGTCCTACGTCGGAAGGTTCAATTCTAATCTAGTCGAAGTCCCTTATTGTCCGCCGCCAACTGCAATCTAGGCCTTTAAGAACGGTCTCGATATCGACCTTACCTCTACAGAGAATTGACCACCTGTCCCTGTAGCGACATGGATATTGTGTTAAGAGATGCTTAGGCTCAGATCATATGGGAGGAAGACGAGCCAAACAAGATCGCAAGGAAAAATGAGGAAAGAGTTTACTAGCTCGCAAGTTCAGATCGATCAAATAGGGCTGCGGCTTAGCCCCAATCCAACATGCATCGTGACCTCCCTAGGGTCGGCAAGTACGTCAAACCTCGAGACAGAAGATTGGACCGAAGCCACCCTCACAATGAAAGGCGGGTCGAGAGGTTAGAAGGGAGCCACTCCAATACAACTTACGCATTGATACAACCGAATTTGTCAACACTGTGCTAAAGGACCCAGGCACTGCCGTATGATGGCCAGGTAATATGAAATCTGACCCCCGAACCCACGATACGAAGAAATTATGTGAGTTCTATGGGGACTACGAGCACCTGACGAGCGAATGTTAGGCGTTATGTTTGGAAGTGATTGAACAGCTCAAGCGAGTCTTCCTCTCTGAGTTTCTAACCGGAAAAGGGAAGAAGACTTAGACCAGGAAGAAACAACCTAATGACCAAGATGAAAATGCGGCCGATGAAAAGTCCCCCAACCTGAAAGGATGGTTTATTCGATAACTGGGGGTAAAAAATCAGCGGAGTATCCAAATCATCGGCAAAATGAGCCTGACGACTTCTCAATGATGGGTTGGGCTTGGCACGTTACAAAACTAACAACAAAACCATAGAGTTCTCTAGCGACAACGTCCCCGAATCGGAGCATCCTCACCACGATGCCCTAGTCATCACTATGATCATATGCAACTGCCAGCTCAAGAAGCTATTGGTGGATAATAGAAGCTCTGCCAACATCTTGTTTCTAAGGGCACTCCGAGAGATGCAAGTACATATGAGAAACATTATACCCATGACCACGACCCTATATGGGTTCAACGGGGAGGAAAAACGAACCCTAGGCGTGGTCTCCTTACCCACCTAATGTATAGGAATGAGCGTCGATGCAAGTTTGGTGCACAATGCCATATTAGGAAGGCCATGGATTCAAGAGATGAAGGTCGTTCCCTCGATGTATCACCAGTTGCTCAAGTTCCCAACCCCTTGGGGAATTCACACGATATGGGGAGAATAGAAAACTTCAAGGGACTTCTACTATGCTATCTTTAAGGCTATATGAACCCAAGAGCATCGAATTGAGGGAAAGGCTTCGACCAACCAACCTACAGTAGAGGAACTTAAAGAGGTTGAGATCGACCCTAACAACACCACTCAAAAGACCTTCATCGGAGCAAAACTCAAACAGGGAATACAAGTTATCTTGATTGAGTTTCTAAATAGCAAGGTGCACGTCTTTGCATGGTCTCATTGAGACATGACTGGGATCAACCCGTCGATCATGACACACAAGCTCCAAGTCGACCCCAACTGTCATCCAGTCATATAGAGAAGAATGAAATTTGTAGCCGAAAAGAACAAAGCAATCAACGAGGAGATCCAGAAGCTTCTTGACATAGGATTGGACCGCGAAGTCTACTACCCTACCTGGCTTCCCAACGTGGTAGTCGTAAAGAAGAAAACTGGCAAGAACATGGTATGCACCGACTTTACGGACCTTAACAAGGCTTGTCCAAAGGACCATTACCCCTTGCCGCACATAGACGCCATCGTTAACGCCACTGCGGGACACAAGCTATTTAGTTTTATGGATGCCTTTTTAGGATACAACCAAATTCAAATGCACCCTGAGGATCAGGAGAAAAGCACTTTCATGACCAGCAGGGGCATATACTGCTAGAAGGGCATGCTCTTCGAACTCAAGAATGCGGGGTTGATAAGCTCGTAGATTTACTTATTTATTATTCTTATTTTCCATTATTTTATGTAGTTTTGGTTAGTTTATGATTATATTTTATGAATGAGTCTATACTAAAAGGTATTATACTTGTGGTTGTCGAATTTATACAAAAACAGGTGGAATTTGGAGAAAAGTGTACAATTGAAGAGGAAATCTACAAGATGGCTCTCTGTTTCGACCGAGGTGGGGAATTCGGACCCATACAACCATTTCGACCGACGTGGGAAATCGGATCAACACAGCCATTTCGATCGATGCAGGGCATTTCTATTGACATGGGCATATCGATCGGCACATGAAGTTTCGATCGACATACAAATCCAGATGGCGAGATTTGGTAAAATCTTAGTCAAAGTCGGACTTTGAGGCCAAAAATCTCAACAAATCTTTTCCCTGAAGTTCAAGTCCACAAGATATCCCACCACTAGTATAAATATCCATATAATTTGGTTGAGTTTGGAGAGTTCGAGAACTTGAATCCCTTTATTTTTCTTGTAGGTTCTTTTTGTCCAATTTAATAATATGTCTTTTGAGTTTCTTTCCATCATTAGTGGCTAGAAACTCTAGTGTATTTTAGGGTTTATTCAACAAACATGGATGCATGTTTGATTTAATTAACTTAAATACTTGCAAGGTTTAATTTCCTGGTTTAATTAATTGAAATTAGATTTAATGAAGGACTGAGAGATGAAATTGAATCCAGGTTTATAGTTATTAATTGAAAGACCGAGAGGTGAAAATTTGTGTTTGGAAATGGATAATTAATGCAATTGTTTTCTGTCTAAAAAATAAGAACTAATAGCAGGGATTAAAATCTGATGTTTTATTATGATTGATTAATATTGTCTTCTTGAGACCCAAAAGGTATATACTGTCACATTTATTAATCTAGGTTACAATTGCCCGACTCAAGAGTTGTAATAATTGAATCTAATTTCCCACCTTATGCAAGTATGTGAATTTGAGTTAATTTGTTTGCATGTATTCTGATTGATTGATTGCCTTGGAATCTGTGTTCTTTATATTGCTTTTTAAAACCCTTTAATTTATGTTATTGCTTTCATATTTGAAAACCCAAAAATCTCATTCTTTTTTCCTCAAACAACGAACTTTGAAACTACAATTAGTGCATAGGATATTTTTGCCATTCAATTCCCTTGGGTTTGACAACCTTGGTTATAAATTTATTTTCCCACTTTGCTATAATTTATCTATAAATTATGCAGTGATCAGTCGACATATTATTGACTTGTGAACAAGATGTTCGAAGGCAAGTTAGGGAAGACGATGGAAGTATACATCGATGATATGCTCATCAAATCACTTAAGGCAGGTGACCAAGTAACACACCCTAGCAAAATGTTTCAAATCCTCCAACGCTACTATAAGAAGCTTAATCCGGCTAAATTCTCCTTTGGAGTATCCTCAGTAAAGTTCTTGGGTCACGTGGTGACAAAAAGGGGGATAGAGGCCGACCCTGGACAAATACGGGCAATTCAATACATCGATCACCCCAAATCACCAAAAGAGGTGCAGAGACTCATTGGGACGCTGGCCGCAATCAGCTGCTTCATCTCCAAGTATTCAGAGAAAATGCACCCGTTCTTCTGAACCCTCAAGTAGGGAACATAGTTCAAATGGACCGAAGAATGCACGAGCAATCAAGGACTTCAAAGCATACTTAACAATCCTGCCTCTACTATCTAAACCTCAAGAAGGTGAAACCCTCATGTTATACCTTGCCATATTCCACCACGCTCTCAGAGCGGTGTTGATTAGATAGGTCAACAGTCAATATTACCCCATTTATTATGCTATCAAAGCTCTATTATACGTTAAAATAAGATACCCCACCCTCAAAAGTTGGCTCTAGTCGTGGTGACGGCCAAAAGAAAGTTGAGGCCCTACTTCGAAGCCCATTCGATCAAAGTCATCTCGACCTGGTGAAGATAATTTTCTCCAAGCCCGACCTATCTATCCAATTGCTCAAATGGGTTGTCAAGGTCGGGGGCTACAACATTCAATTCGAAGCAAGAGTGTACTCAAATCCCGAGTCTTGGCTGACTTCATAGCCAAGTTCACCACAAATTTTTAAATGGAGGCAGAAAAGGAGATTGCCTCATTAGACATCGATGTGACAAACACGGAGGCCTGGCTCCTAAGGGTCAATGGATCTAGTAGCATTTATGGTAACAGGGTTGGCTTAAGGCTAATCGATCCGTGCAGACAAATATTTAGAGAGCCATCAAGCTTAACATTGATGCCCAAAATACTAAGGCAAATACGAAGCGTTTATATGAGGAATGCAAATAGAAATCGAACTTGGGGCTTGGCAAGTATGCTCTGAGAGCGAATCACAATTAGTAGTCAACCAACTGGTAGAGGATTACCCAACTAAAGAGTCACGACTAGCCATACTACACTCTTTCTAAGCAACTCATGCAGGGGTCGAAGAATGAAGCATAAAGCACATCCCATGAGAGGATAACTCTCGAGCCAACACATAGGCCAACCTAGCCACTAGAAGTGTGGACTCAACAGATCGACCCGTACCTATAACCTATGTCGAAGAGCTGGTAGCATAGAGCTAGAAATGATTTCACCCGTCAACGCCGATGGCAGCACCCAAGATTGGATTACCCCAATCATCGAATGCCTCAGAGGAGTTAACGTACTCACCGATCGCACGGAGGATGCAACACTTGGGAGACAAAAAGCATGATATATCATGATCGGAGACTTACTCTACCGCTAGACACTAGAAGGGCCCCTCCTCAAATGCGTAAGCCCTCATAGGGCAACTCTAATCCTTGCTGAGATACACGAAGGTGAGTGCGAGAATCATGCTGGAGGAGGATCACTAGCACATAAAACCTATAAGGATTTTTAACGGGAGCGAATTAAATTGCCAAATCCAAATAAGCCTGGATCGTTCATGGATATTGTAAACAATTTACATCGATAAAACCCTAAGCATGCTCCTATGAATTTAATGCAGTGGATTTGGATTTACCTTAACTCTGTAGGATCTGATCCGATCTTTTGCGTTTGAAATCCAATCCCTCAATTCCACCACGCGATTAGATTAAAACTGCGGAATAAGAAATTAGAACCAATTCTAATTTCAAGATTTAATCAAAAGAAATAGAAAAGAGAAGAAAAAGTTGTTCTCCAGATTAGATCTTCATATCTGTATCTCAATGTTGTTTAATCCTGCTACTGGTAAGGATTCCATAGGACTGTGATTGTGCAAGACAGAGTCAAATTTCTCCTTCTCCCTAACACAACGGGCGCCGCCCACCTCTCGCGCTATTCTAGGGTTTCTGTATTTTTCAACTGATATATGATTTAAGAGAGAGAGCCATATATTTATAGATCTAGGGTCGAAACCTTAATGGGCTACTGGGCTCCTTTCAGCATATTTAATTGGGCCAGACTTGGGACCTAAAGCAAATAATAAAGTGGGCCTATGAATTAATTAATTCCCATGTCCACAACCCAGGACACAATTAATTAATTAATAATAATTTTTTTCACCACAGAATTAATACTACCCTACCCCTTTTATTACCATGTTATGAGAACGGGCTGCATTTACTTGAGAAGCCCCATATTTAAGGTTACTGGACATTCATTAATTTAATGGAGCTTCTGACATGCTTCCACAATTAATTAATATCTTATTTTCCTGAGCAGTACCACTCAAACCTTATCACTCGTGCTTGAGCTTAATTAGCCTGTAGGAATTTAGCAAGATGAATGTTATTGAGCTCCTCAGGGAATGTCCCCATCCTATTACTCGGATATGGTAACCTAACTCCAGTATTAGACTGTAATACACAAACTGCTATTACCCAAGATGCAGGTATACGAGCACGTTACTAAAGCTCTCCACAATGGCAAGTCAAAGCAACAGTCAACCCGTGCATACCCCTGAACCTTCATTAGGGTTTAGACTCAATCAAGATCGAGATCTTGTATTCTCTGATATCAGAAAGAAGAATACATCTTACTGTGGTCCAATAAATACGCAACCGCACGTACCAGCATATCAAGTGATCAAGACAAATAACTTCTTTCCAACTATGTTGCATACCGACAACTTATCATCAATGTTATCTCCATTGTGATAATTTTTATATCTCACTAGGTCAAGTGATCATATTGTCTTCGGCGATCTACAACACGCTGCGTGACCGTCCCTATCGGTGAGATAAGAGGATACCATTGTTATTCGCATGTAAGTTTGTTTAACAGATAGGAAATAATGTTGAATGTATACTCATTGTAACAAATGATTTCTGTATACAAATCCCAACAAACTCCCACTTATACTCAAAGCATTAAATCTGCTATTCAGAGTATACAATGCGTATATCTAGCCTAGCTATTACATCAACCATTGTTAGTGGTAGGCATCCACCTCATACCTAGTCCATGAATATGTCTTTCGTAAATGTTCTCTGGTAAGCACTTTGTGAATGGATCAGCTAGGTTGTCTCTAGTGTCAATACTTTCTCTCTTTGTGTTTGCTCACCTTGTGAGTCCCTAGTTCCTTCGAGTTTGCCACTGCACCAGAACTATCACATGAATTATGATACTCTTTGGCAAACTCGGAATCACATCCAACTCCAAAAGGTAGTTCCGGAGTCATACCCCTTCTTTCGAAGCTTCGAAGGCAGTAACGTATTATGCCTCCATGGTGGAGTCAGCAATGCATATCTACTTTGCGCTCCTCCAAGATACAGCCCCACCTCCCAAGGTAAACACATAACATGAGGTCGATTTCTTCTCATCCTGGTCCTCTTGGAAATCTGAATCTGTGTAACCCACAGGGTACAAAACCTCACTTTGATAAACTAGGCAATATTCATAGTTCTCTTCAAATACTTGAGGATGTGCTTTACCGCAGTCCAATGCGCCTGTCGAGGGTTAGACTAATATCTTGCTACCATGCCAACGACATAACATATATCTAGTCTGGTACACAGCATAGCATACATGAGGCTACCCACCGCAGATGCGTATGGTACAAGACTCATCTCATCTTTCTCCTTTTGTGTCTTAGGACACTGTCCAGTAGAAAGATGTACGCTATGTTTGAAAGGTAGCAAGCCTTTCTTGGCGAGTTGCTAGCTGAACCGGGCAATCACAGTGTCTACATAAGATGCCTGTGATAAGCTTATCATCATTTTCTTACGATCCCGTAAGACTTTAATCCCAAGGATGTACCTAGATTCTCCCAAATCCTTCATTTGGAACTATTCGGATAACCAACTCTTAATCTCCGATATAACTCCCTCGTTGGTTCTAAATAGGAGTATGTCGTCCACGTATAGTGCAAGGAAAATCACGCTCCCACTGACACAAAGTCGGCATACACTACTTTCGTTCTCCAACTGTGAAAATCCATAGGATTTAATCACATCGTTGAAACTTAAGTTCCATGACCTTGAAGCTTGATTAAGTCCGTACAAGGACTTCTTAGGCTTTTAGACAAGATGCTCTTTGCCTTTGCACATGTAACCCTTGGGTTGCTGCATATAGATGTCCCTACCTTCTTCAAGGTAACCGTTTAGAAAAGCAGTTTCGACATCCATCTGCCAAATCTCGAGGTCCATATGTGCTTCTATGGCAAGAAGTACCCGGATGGATTTGAGCATGGCTATGGGTGAAAAGGTTTCATCATAGTCTATAGCCTCTTTCTGACTATAACCCTTTGCCACCAACCTGGCTTTGAAAGCCGTAATATCTCCATTCGCTCCCTTCTTTCTCTTGCATACCCACTTGCACCCTATGGCCCTAAAGCCATCAGGCAGCTCAGCTTTCTGATATACATTCATAGTGGTTATGGATTCTATCTCATAATCCATGGTGATGCATCATTTTTCAACATCCTTGTCATTCACTGCCTCTTTGTAGGTCAGTGGGTCAGAGTCTTCATGTCTGTATTCAAGGCTCAAGTACGAAGACTCACCCATGAACATGAACCTTTTCGGCTGGAAAATAACTCTCCCACTTCGATGAGGCATCGGTGCCGTGTCAGCAGTCGGTGCAGCAACTTGTGGTCCTGCACCTTGCACTAAAGAACGTGTCGGTGGTGCTGTACTTCTCACAGGTGCACTCACATTCGCACGTTCCCCTTCACTTGGAATTGTATTTCCGTCTTCAATTTCTTGAAGAACTATATCACTCCTTGTCACGTGGTTACATACTCGTCCTCCAAGAATCTAGGGTTGGTGCTAACAACAATTATCTGACTCTTAGGACAATAAAAGTAACCACCTTTCGTTTGCCTAGGATACCCTATAAATAACATTACCTTGGACCTGCTTTCTAACTTATCAGGTTCCTTCGTCAGCACGTGTGCTGGGAAATCCCATACTCTAAAAGTGCACAAACTGGGTTTGTGTCCTCACAGGGTGTCTTAGGAACCGATTTTGAAGGCACAAGGTTAAAGATGTAAGCCATTGTTTCCAATGCGTATCCCCAAAACGAGATAGGTAAGTTTGCATAACTCATCATTGATATCACCATTTCCAAAAGAGTTTTATTTCTTGTTTCAGCTACACCATTTTGCTGGGGAGTACCCGGTGCAGTCCACTGGGATGTAATCCCATAATTTAACAAATATTACAGGAACTCATTCCCGAGGAATTCGCCACCGAGGTCAGATTGCAATGACTTGATAGTTTTCCCGACCTTCTTTTCTACCTTAGCTTTGAACTCTTTGAATTTCTCAGAATATTCAGACATGTAGCAAAGCAGGTAAACGTATCCATATCTTGAGTAGTCGTCAATGAAAGTGACAAAGTACTCATACCCTCCACGAGCCTGTCTGGACATGGGCCCACATAAGTCAGAATGGATCAATTCCAACACATCCTCTGCTCGAGACTGACTAGCGTTAAAAGTCCTAGAAGACATCTTTCCCTCGATTCAAGATTCGCAGACTTGATAAGGTATAGGTCGGACTAAGTCCAATGTAGTGTCATCTACAAGTCGTTAAATTTGCTTTAAGTTGATGTGACCCAGTCTTAAGTGCCAGAGATATGTAAGATCCTCATCAGAAGAAGTAAACTTTCTCTTTCTAGGATTATCAATATCAGATGAATTACATGCAACATTCGCAGAAGACTTATGATGACAATTAATGACATAGAGAGAGTTATTCAGCATTCCACGACAGATAACAACGTTAATACCAATGATAGAAACACCACTATAAAAAATAACTGAATATCTATCAATGAAAAGTTTGGAAACTAAAATAAGGATCCACAAAAATCCGGCACACATAAAACATCTCTCAAAGTCAAACTAGAATCATCAAAGTACAAGGTAAAATCTACAATGGTTGTTGCACTCACTCGCGCTGCGAATACTATAATGCTCAAGTTTGGATCATCTAATAAATGAGCTTTACTAAATAACTTATACGAGCTTTTATCGAGTCGAGATCCGAGTAGCTCACGAATAGTTTGGTTCATTTACACCCCTACATGTAATGTCACCAAACTACCATTAACCATTCTCTTGCAAACAAGATCTTTCACGAAATCACAGCTGATAGTTCTTTCCACTTCGCCATACGTAGCCACCAAGTCCTTCGAGATCGCAACTGAGCTGCAATAGCCCATGTACTTGAGCTTCAATTCTCTAGACAGGTTATCTGAGATTAACAAGTAAGTAAAATCTTCAGATGCCACCCATCTGTCATAGAATTGTTTCTCACGTCTAGAAACTCTATGGTAACGTGGAGCAAGTGGCTTCATAGTGAGAACAAATGCATGTTGCTTAGACAGGAGAATATACTCAATGTAATATCTTCACTCATGAAAGGTCGGACTAGTTAAGGGATTGAGAGCAAGAATATGATCAACAGTAGACATAGACATATCTAAAACAAATAAAGAATCTAAATAAGAACAAACATGCTGAAACATTCGAAAACAAATGCATTGGAAACCTCTTGATAATTCAAATACAAATGTTTTCCACTAATAGCCCAAAGGTTCCCACCGCAAGCTACACTCGTAGACATTTACGATGTCACCCTCAACCAGACTGCGGGTTTTAAGCCTCAATCCTTTAATTTCATACCATGTCAGGAATCCTTAGACACATGAAACTAATAATTAGTGTAAAAACTTAGACCAAGCCATCTCTCAAGAACAGGGAAGCAGCAACTGCATTTTATCCTCAGATGCTTCTAAGCAATTAACCACAAATTTAACTCCAGCCAAAAGAGTTCAGTTAGCATGGTGCGAAACCATATCACCTGACCCTTAAAGCCTTTGTTATCTATAATTTAAATCAATCCTAGAATACTTATGAGAAAAGAATTACGCAAGCTACGCTCATAGATGTTTACGCAAAACCCTCCCACTATTCACTTGATTTAACTTGTTTGTCTAGAAATACTAACAGCTGCAGCCCATGCACCTCCGGGAATTAGCAAGCTACACTCGTAGACATTTACTAAGATGAGAGGCACACTTACAGCCAAGGACCACTTTGTGGAGGTCTATTGATTTTAATTAAAAAGTCTGCTCAGAATTGTTTACTCAAAAGATTTTAAATGAGCACATAAATAATTTCATGTCATTATATTTTACCAAATTTTTGCATGTAATTAAACATGTCCTAGAATTCAAAATATAACAACAAGAAATTAATCACATAAGCATGCTTTTCAAAGTTGTAAATAATAAAGTAGTAAAAACATGTTTTCCGATTATCTACACATGCTTATTGCGCAAAGAATAAATCACACATCATACGAGGGCAATTAAGACAAACAAAAATTCCTCGTGGCCTCAAAAATAGGAAAATAAAATAAATCATATCTATTACAGAATTTGAATTTGAAATACTGATCTTCAAAACTTCAAGGGCCTTAATTTTCTCAACCACCAAATATTTTTGGATCTAGGGTTTAATGATTTGAAAATAAACAGCTGCAAACCCTAGGGATTACAACTGATTGCACCAGTCGTCAAATCACGAACGACCACCGTAGCAGTAGCAGCTGCCGCCGATCGACAACCACCGCCATCGCTGCCGACCTGTCACGCTCGTGCGCATACTCGCGTGTGTGCTACCATGGGCCGCCTGCCCGCACGATTGTGCCGCTGCGTCGTGCGCCCGCCGCTGCCACAGGCCACCTGTCCGCGCGGTTGCGCCGCTGCATTGCCTACGATCGCACATCGCGGCAGGCCGCCTGCCCGCCGCCATTGTGCTGCTTACGGACGCACATCACGTACGGCCACCTCGCCTGTTTCTGCCTCATTCTTCGTCCCGTACAAAATACAAATTTGAAAAATACAAATAGACCTAAACTATTATAATTTTTCCTATCAAATCTAATCATGGATTTTCTTGTGATTTTATGAAATAATTTAATCTAAATACGGATAAACCACCGCGGATTAAATTAAATGGGTTGCCACATGGAACAAAAAAAAAAACCATCCACAATAATAATAAAATTCATTCATGCATAAATCAAATAATTGCTTATCCAACAGAGCCATAAAACCAAAACCAAGGCTCTGATACCAATTGTAGGGATTTTTAAAGGGAGCGAATTGAATCGCCAAATCCAAATAAGCCCGGATCGTTCATGGATATTGTAAATAATTAACATCAATAAAACCCTAAGCATGCTCCTATGAATTTAAAATAGTGGATTTGGATTTACCTTAACTCCATAGGGTCTGATTCGATCTTTCGCGTTTGAAATCCAATCCCTCGATTCCACCACGCGATTTGATTAAAACTACGGAATAAGAAATTAAAACCAAATCTAATTTCAAGATTTAATCAAAAGAAATAGAAGATATAAGAAAATGTTGTTCTCCAGATTAGATCTTCATATATGTGTCCCAATGCTGTTTAATCCTGCTACTGGTGAGGATTCCACAAGACTGTGATTGTGCAGGACAGAGTTGAATTTCTCCTTCTCCCAAACACAACTGGCACTGCCCACCTCTCTCTCTAATCTAGGGTTTCTATATTTTTCAACTGATATATGATTTGAGAGAGAGAGCCATCTATTTATAGATCTAGGGTTGAAACCCTAATGGGCTGTTGGGCTCCTTTTAGCATATTTAATTGGGCCAGAACTGGGACCTAATGCAAATAATAAAGTGGGTCTATGAATTAATTAAATCCCATGTCCACAACCCAGGACATAATTAATTAATTAATATTAATTCTTTTTCACCACAGAATTAATACTGACCTACCCCTTTATTACCACGATATAAGAACGGGCTGAATTAATACTTGAGAATCCCCATATTTAAGGTTACTGGACATTCATTAATTTATTGGAGCTTCTGATAAGCTTCCATAATTAATCAATCTCTTATTTTTCTGAGCAGTACCACTCAAACCTTATCACTCGTGCTTGAACTTAATCAGCCTGCAGGACTTTAGCACGATGAATGTTATTGAGCTCCTCAGGGAATGACCCATCTTATTACTCAGATATGGTAACCTAACTCCAGTCTCAGACTATAATACAAGAACTGTTGTTACCCAAAATGCGGGTATACGAGCACGTTACTCAGGCTCTCCATCATGGCAAGTCAAAGCAACAATCAACACGTGCATACCCTTGAACCTTCGTTAGGGTTTGGACTTAATCAAGATCGAGATCTTGTATTCTCTTATGTCAGATAGAAGAATATATCGCATTGTGGTCCAATCAATACGCTTACCAGCATATCAAGTGATCAAGATAGATCACTTTTTTCCGACTATGTTGCAGCCTATACCGACAGACTTATCCTCAACGATGCTCGGCTGTGATAATATCTATATCTCACTAGGTCAAGTGATCATACTATCTACTGCGATCTACAACACGCTGCATGATCGTCCTTATCGGTGAGATAAGAGGATACCATTGTTACTCGCATGTAAGTTTGTTTAACATATAGGAAATAACGTTGAATGTATACTCATTGTAACAAATGCTTTCTGTATTCAAAACCATCTCAGATGGCTTTTACTGGCCAACACTCAAAAAGGCACTGTCAAATACATTAAAAGATATGAAAAGTACCAAAGATTTAAGGCCGTCTCCCAAAGAAGTGCGGAACCACTACACCCTACGGTGACCCCATGGTCATTTATGATATCGGGAATTGACCTAGTAGGCAAACTCATGAAGGGGACGGGACAAAAGTACATCCTAGTGGCCACCAATTACTTCACCAAATGGGTAGAAGGTGAGGCATTAGGTCGAACAACGGACATTGAAGTCCTAAATTTCCCGTGGAAGCACATCTTATATCGCTTCAGAACTCCAAAAAAGATCAGATTCGACAACAGACCGCAATTTGCAAGCAAAAGATTAAAAATGTTTTGCGACGTATACGATATCAAATTGACATTTTTTACCCCAAGATATTCGCAGTCTAACAGGCTAGCAAAGTTGACCAACAAGACCCTCATCATCATGATAAAGAAATTACACGAAACACACAAGTCCAAGTGTGTCGAAGAGTTCCTGGTCATACTTTGATCTTACAAAACAACTCATCGTATTGTCACTGGGGCTACGCATTTATCATTGGCCTACGGGGCCGAGGTCGTCATCCCAGTTGAAATACAAGCTGGAAGTTGGATGGTTGAGAACATCGATGAGAAAACCAACCAAAAGACCATGTTCGCGAATCTAAAGCTACTAGAAGAGTCAATAAACGATGTTGCCCTCAAAGTAACCAAAAGGTAACAACAAGTAGAAGGGTTCTTCAACAAGAGTCTAAGGCTTCGAACCCTCCGAACTGGAGACATAGTGCTAAAAAGGGTATTCGACAATACAAAGGAGATCAATACAGGAAAGTTGACCCCTACATGGAAAGGCCCATATAAGGTCACCAAAATAGTAGGCCAAGGAGCCTATTGACTCGAAGCTATGGACGGAAGGGAGATCATAATTACATCAACCATAAGTTTTTAAAGGCAGGCTAGGTAAAGGCAATCAGATAGCATCGGAGGAGGGCTTATTAGTGATGGCAGAGGCAGGGTCGACATGATCTGAAGTCAGGACAATGGTGCCAGTAGCAACAAGATTGTTGGAGGTAATGGTCGGACCGGTGGAGACATCAGCAGCTATGTGAGCCCCGATATCGACGTCGAAGGCCGCAACATCTTCAATGTCCTTGGGTAAAACATCAAAATTCGGTTGCTACTTAGAGTCCATCATGGACTCAGGAAATTGGGGAATAAGACAAAAAATGTAGCCAAGCCGGTCCCATAGTCGACCCCGCCTTTCTCAGACCCACGGTCAACATCTATATCCACCGACCCCATTATTTTCGACCCCTCCCACTCAGCCTGATCACCCACGTTCGACTGGGGCAAAGTGGGCAGCTCGGATTCATCCGACCTTGATAGAGTGTCGGGCCTATTGATCACCCCCATATCAAAATCAGGGCACTGCCTAGCCACCCTCGCTCTGATGAAGTCAAGGATCATCCTCGAGGGTCTGGAAAGTAGGACCGAAGGCCTAAGAACTAATTAGGGCATCCATGTTGACCCCAATTCCGACCTCCAATTCTACAATATTGGCATTCGCAGCTTTGGCCGCGACCAACTTGTCCTCCTGGCATCGATAGAGCCGATCCTGAAAGTGCGCCATTTCAACCTCCCTTTGCAGAATCTACTCCTCCAAGACGGACACCAACCGTCGAAACTCTGTATTATAGTTGGAGACCTTCCTGCTCAGGTCTGCTCAATCCTTCTTGAACCCTTTGTTATTATGCTGGTAGACGGTGGCCTCCTAACACGTGCTCTTCTGGTCGGTAGACAAGGTACAAACTTGCCGACCCAGTTCAACCCTCTACTCTTTTTCGTCAGCTAGCTCCTTTCTTATCTGGCTAGTTCCAGCAGACATCCTATCCATCAACGTCTTGAGCTCCTCCTGGTACCAGATGAACTTACCAGTAGCCTGCACGGAGTCAAAAAGCTAACATGAAAAGGTAAAGTGGGGTCAAAAATGACAAAAGGTTAAGGGATCACCATCACTCGGCCCATCTTGAAGGCCTCCTGAACAAATGAGCTAGAAAGTGGTCAGGGAGGACCACGTTGTCGAGGATGGTGATGGCCCTGTTGGCAAAATCTTGGGAACCAGCTCTGGGATGACTAGTCGTACCCAGAGGGGGCATGGTATGGCCAGTCGGAAAAATCATCGTTGGAGGGGTCATCATCATTAGAACAAGAAGGTCAACAGGAGTGTCCTTAGGGTTTGACTAGTGATGCGGTAAAAGTTCAATCACAATAAACTCTCAACCACACTCAAGAATAAAATATCAATCCGAGTTCTTCTCCCTTCGCCTACTAGAATACCGAGCTACTCAAGTGAAGTCTTATAGCTAAGCATGATTTCATCGTTGAGTAATTTCTAATCATCTAAACATGCAAATCAAATCTATGCTATCAATATAGGAAATACACGAATTTAAACACAAAATTTAATCGAACAATCCTTCTCAATATGGTAAACCAAGACAATCACAATACTCAAGCTAGGAAGATAGGATGTTGAATTGAGTAGAGATACAATCAAATATGGCTAATCATTGTTGCAAACATTATTTAATTCCTAGGAGATTGAGAAATCGACCCTACACTCGATAGCCCCTTATCACGGCGAGCTACCGGTTGATGATCTAGAACTAGCAAACAGTCACGTTATTTAGCCCTAAACCACTCCAAATGGTTCGTCAATTATCTCCCTACGACCTAGCACCGCACAGGGATTGGAACTAAAATCGTATGAATTAACACTAATCACGACGATTCCGCCCGCGTGTTGGCTGCAGCGTTCACGTCAACTACCTCCTAAGTTGGCTATTACCTACACCTAAGAGGTAAGGAACAAGCTCTAGTGTAATCCAAACTCTCAAAGGAAAGTAAACAAACAATTCTCATACCAAATTCTCATGCATCCTTCCTCAATTCAACATCCAAAACGGTTTAGAACTTCATACCTTTCAATTGTGCAAATACAATTTGGAATACAATGAACTTCATTACAATTTGAAAGTAGAAATAAGATTCTTCCCCAATTTGGATTGGTTGACTTGATCCACCGCCTTCAATATTCAATCTCTTACAAGTATTGATGAATTTAGCTCCTAGAAGCTCTAGGACTAAGATGAATTTGAAATGGAAAAATAGAATCTAGGGAGAAA
>JAPKLW010000724.1:271789-306141 GCA_026898455.1 Plectranthus barbatus
AGGACTAAGATGAATTTGAAATGGAAAAATAGAATCTAGGGAGAAATATACTATCGTATGTGAAAAGAGACAAAAAAAACTCCCCAAATAACCGCTCTTTCCCCTTTTATATGCAAGCAATCAGGTCCTCGGATCGCCCGGGCCACCAAAAACTGCCAGGAATCGCCAAAAACCAACTTGGCTCGGTCGATCGAAACATGGCTCGACCGAGCCAAGTCCCAGCCCGAACCCGCTCGATCGGTCCTGCACAGGCTCGACCAATCGAGCTCTCTGAACTAACTCTGCAGCCTCGCTCGGCCGGTCCTACCTTGGCTCGGCCGGTAGAGCTCTCTGAAGTCCTGCTCGGCCGATCCTGCCCACGCTCGGCCGGTCGAGCTCTCCAAACTCCAAAACCTTGCGATTTTCCTCCAAAACTCCACCAAATATGCTTGTTTATGCCAAAAACCTATCCTACACAAGTCAAACACACAAAACACGAAAACACAAACAAAATACGACAAAAACATATGATATGGGAGTAAAATAGCCACAAACAAGCATGTTCACATATCAAAATACGGGTCATTTTATGCACGTATCAACTAGGCCTAGAGGTCGAGGTTCAAGCCCACAACCTCTTCAGGATGAGGGTCGGCCTTCTTACCCTTGCGGGGTTGGTCCTTTCTCTGTTGCGAAGGCTGCGGCAGAGGTAGCAAGGTCCCGAAGGACCCTTTTGCAGACTCCCTCTCCGAACCCCTGTGGGAAGAGAGATCGGTAGATTAACGGGAAGACTCCGAAGTGCGGTGATTTTTAGAGGTCGTCACGCCATTGACTGGGGTGGGAATCGTCCCCATAGCCTCCTCCCACCCTCATTTCTCTCACGTGGTAGGTTCTCTTTCTTGCCTCACTCGTTTATCTAATATGTTGCACTGACACTCCTTCCTCTCTGAAAAACCTTAAAGTTCTGTTTCTCACGTTCGAAGACGATAGCAACACGATCCTCCTTCTTAGTCGTGAGCTGATTCTTCTTGTACCCTGCACAAAAAAAGATTAGCAACAAGAGAAAATAACCAATTAAGAATATTTGAGCAAGGAAGTTAAGCAAAAATAAGGGTCAAAAAGTGGGGTCGGTGCCGACCCTTACCCCGAAAACTCAGGAAAACAAACTAACTCGTCAGAGGTCCCCCCATGCTTAAAAATTCAGGATCCTCCCAACTCATCATCAACCAAACCCACTAACTCTTCCATTTAGGCATCGTCTTAGGCTAACTTTAACTAGGATTGGGCACCTCCCATTCCACTTCGTGAAATAATAATAATCAGTGTTATAACGACCCAGCTTGTTAAGATTATGCCACTGATAAGTTCATTATTTCACTCACTTATCTATATTATTTTCTACTATTTTATATAGTTTTCTTAATTTTATATATATAATTCATGCATGAGTCTATTATATGTGGTGTTGTTCTTGTCATGGTGCGTTTTTGCAAGGTTTTAGGCTTAAACTCACTGGAAAACTGTTCCAAAAGTAGTGATGTGCAAGAGTAGCAGTGAAGAATTTCTCCACACAAGAAATTTGGGCTATAGGCGCATGGCAATGGATAGATCTTTGAGTTAGCTTTCCAATGCAACTGGAATCGGGTCAATCAGAGTTCGGGAGTGAAAGTTATGGCCAAAACCGTGAGACCACGCAGGTAGGGCAGATCGACTTCGCCCGACGCGAGAGTTCGATCGAGGTGCAGAACACGCGCGTTGAGCGATGCTGAGCCACCTCGATCGAAGTCGACGGAAATTTGGTGAGATTTGCTCAAATTCGAATCAAATCGGATTTCCAGCCCTAGATATGATAGGATACATATCCCCCACTATAAATAGGCCTTAAATTCGAGTTTTCTTCACCTCTACACATCTTTTCATTCAGTTTTGGACCTTTGAAGCATTCAACATCCTTTATTTTCCAGCACGAACCTTTATTTTATTGTAAGTTATTTTTATGCACTTTGATAATATGTTTTGTTTTGATTTTCTATCTGGTATGGGTGGCTAGAAAACCTAGCGGGTTCTAGGGCAACGAATATCAATCTTTGATGCATATTTTATTGATTAACATTGAATTGCTTGGTTTTGAATTCCTGTTTGAATTGTTAGGATTTAGAATTAATCAAATTGAGAGATAGAATTAATTCTAGGTTTACAGTTATTAATTGAAGGACTGAAAAGTGAAAATTGATAACAAGAAAAGGATTTCAAATACAATTAACAATCTGTCCTAGGGGAAGATAATAATTGTAGGGTTTAATCTGAGTATTTATGAAAGATTGATTAGTATTGTGTTATTGAGGCCGACAAAGAATATACATTCACATACTAGTAATTTAGGCTATAATTGTCCGACCAAGAAGTTATTGCACATTAAGATTCCCCACCAAAGCAAGTTAATTGATTATGTGTATTTTGATTGATAGTTCGCCATAGGATCTGTGTCTTTTTAAATCTGCTTTCAAAACTCTTTAAATTCCTGTACTGTTTTCTTTAAATTCTAAAACTCAAAACCCCTGTTTTCTGATAACTCAAACAATAGGTCTTAGGAACACGACTAGTACATAGGATAATTTCGTTATACAATTCCCCTGGATTCGATAACCTTAGGGTTCTTTATAAATTTATTTGCCGCTGTAACTGCAATTAGTCTGTAGAATTATACAGAGATCAACCACTCACGGAGAGTCAACAAAATGAGCGCAGCATCAAAAAACAGGAGCATAGTCCCAACCGATGGCACCACCCGATTGGAGCCAATTGAAAGGGTGCGATGTTGTACAACCCCGAGGGGGTCGCCTCAAAGGACTACAAAATGTGAATATCCACCGTCGTCTTGGTGCTACCATACTCCGACGACATCTTACAAACTATTGAAAGCTGGAACATAAGGCAAAAAAAGACCCAATCGGAAATGCACGATAGAAGCCCCCAAAACTCGTCAAACACAACCAAAAGATTCAAAAACATAAACAAATAAACGAGCAGGGCAAAGATCAAGGAGATTAGGGGCAAAGCAAACACCCAAGATAAAAAAACCGACCAGATCCCACGCATACACAAAATATGAAGAACAGAACCACAAGTCGCACCTATACGACGAAATCAGAGGCAAACCCGAATTCATACAAGAAGATGGGGGTAAAATAGTCCCGAAATAAAAAATAGAAAGAGAAATACAGGCATTAGGGCTCAACATGAACCCCGATGAACAGCAGAAACCTCCAAGATCAAATAGGAGCCCTAATAAAAAACCAGAACCACGGAACTATGCAAAACCCACACCACCTACCGGAACAAAAGGCCCAAACACTATGTAGTCACCAAGCTACAACTCTAACACCGCAAGAATGAAAGTAAACCCACACGCATGCAATGCAAACCCCCGAAAAGAAAACCGATGAGAAAGAAGTCAAAACAGTAATAAGCAAAACCCTAAAATGGCCTAAATAACGCTATTGCAACCGCATGTCAAAAGAAATCAAAGCAAGAAAACAGCATGCCTGGAATTTAAGAGTAGAGTCGAGACTCACCACTAAAAGTGACCGAAAAGAAAGACGAAGGCTGGCAAGCCGACAGACAGTAACGGGGCAAAATGGTGGAATCTCAATAAGTAAAGGGCGAATGGTGGAAGTCACGGTGAAATATTATAGAGAATGACAAAAATCGCACAAGCAAGGGAAAAAGGAAAAAAGTATTGAAATGACATCGATGTGACACTTAAAATGCAGAAACCGTTCGACTTCATAACCGTCCTAAATGGGAGGTTATTTATGTAACTGGTGTACGAGTTAGGCAGCAAACCCCTCTGCCACATCACAACCGACCCGACCCCTGGGTTCATAACCGAACCCAATCAAGAGGTCAAAAACCAATCTCATATGTCAAAGGCACCCTGCCATGTCATAGCCTACCTGATCCCAGGGTCCACGTCCGAACCCAACCACGCTTGGGAGCCATCAACCAACCCCACTCTGGGGTCACTTACCGAGCTCGATCGGAACATGTGCACTAGCAATCCATGGCATCATCATCAGCCTGGCCCTCAGGTTCGACATCGGCCACCAAGCCCTGTCACGTGATCGGAATCAACCCCGTAGGTTGAAAGCCAAGATCACCAAGCCCCTAAATTCACAAGTATTAGTGGAGCCTATCCGGCCACAACAAGCATAATGAGACCGGCTAGAGCCTCCGAGGCCTCCCAAATAGTCCTCAAACACGCCGTCACCAGTAAGGATTGTTCTACAGAACTTTCCAGATTTATCAAAATGCAAGCCTGAGAGCACTATTGTCACACAAGAGAACATCTCCCAGACTATTGTTGAGGTTAGGCCCAAGCGGCCCAAACCAATCGAAACTGACTCGTACTCGCGAAGCATATCCGGAGGAACGTGGCCCAACGACCTGAAGCCCAGCTAGGCGCAGCCCAGGAACCAAGTTAGAGCCTACTTCGACAAACAGACCAACCCCGAGGTCGGATCTAACGCACACCCCAAATGAATGGATAAGGATGACGACATTGGAGAGGAGCTGCGCCAGCCCTAACCAAACCCAAGATTTTTGGAGTCTGTTATGAAAATCAAGGGTCGTCGCCGATAGGACCCAAACCTCTTGTAATGAGCCTCCCTTATGCCTATAAAAGGGAGGTCCCAAGTTGATTTTTATCATCTTTTATACACGTATGCCAACAAAAACTCTGTCAAAATATCCGATCAATAAACACTTTACCTTGCTCAATTCATATCTTGTTTATGCATTCAATTCTCCACGTTTGATGTCGGTTTGGAGTTTATTTGCATTTATTTCATATTGTTTTCTGTGTTCTTTGTATTTGTTTTCCTCATTTATTTCATATTTTATTGATATCTGTTATTTTCTCTAATTCGATTCTAAGGGCCTCGATCAATTCATTTTCGAACCTCAACAAATAGTATTTTTAATTTTAGTATTAATATTTTTTATAGTTATTTTCACTCTTTTCATTTTTCAAGTCTAGCGTCTATTCAAGTCTAGACACATTATTACAGTAGGACTCAATTCAAATATTTATCACTCCTCCTATGACCAAGAGCTCATGGGGTCGAGCTTACATGGGGACATGTAGGGTGTGTGCTTAAATTAATGTTAAATTTTAAAAAAAATACTACTACCTCCGTCCCACCTCAATTGTCCATCTTCCATTTTCCATCTGTCCATTTAATTGTCCACTTACCTAAAATAGAAAATTAATACTCCCTCCGTCCCGAAACAATTGTCTTGTTTCATTTCGGCACAGAGACCAAGACAAGTGTAATAAGGGATTTTAATAGTACAATTAGTAAAAGTGATTAACACTTAATTAAAAAAAACCCAAAAAATTCGAAATTTAAAACATTCAAATTTGGTGGCAAAAATCCAAAATAAATCAGCCACCAAATTTTCAAATTTTCCCACTAAATCTGCCTTATAAATATACAGCCATAATTCCAAGTTTACAACAAACTTTTCAAAACAGAAAAACAGCACAAATGGGTCTACAAAAAGATGTTTCAGATGCTGCAAGAGAGGAGATTCTGCAGTTCTTGCTTCTCCACTGCAAGAATGGCAAACCAGAGAGGGGGAAAATTGGAGAAGTTGCTGCAAAATTCAGATGCTCTTCAAGGACCATCTCAATGATATGGAAATCTGCAAGAAATCAAAAAGAAAGAGGTGAATGTATAAAAGTTGCTACAAACAGACAGGGGAAACAATTAACATCATTTCAGAATTTAACCCTCTTATCCCACAGTCGAAGTTAAACATTAATGAACCAACATATGAGCAGAACCAACATATGAGCATAAACCAACATAACCGAACCAACATAGAGTCAAAACCAGCATATGAACAGAAGCAGCATATGAGCAGAAGCAGCATATGAGCAGAACCAAGAAAGGGGCAAAAACCAACATAACCGAACCAACATATGATCAAAACCAACAAATGAGCAGATCCAACAAAGGGTCCAAAACCAACATAACCGAACCAACATAGGAGCAGAACCATCATATATCCACAGATCCAACAAAGGAGCAAAAACCATCATAACCAAACCAACATAGGAGCAAAAACAGCATCTTTACCAACATAGCATAACCAAAATGGCAAAATAGCACCTGATATTAGGAAATTGACATTTCCAGAAGCCCCGAAGAACATCCCTCCGCATCCTCCAAAAAGATCGAAGAACCTGCTCGTCTTCATTCGCCATATCCGCATCCTCTGTTGAATTTGGCCCGCTCAGTGCACCATGAATGTCGACCCGGTCATCAGCCCCTACCGCGTCCTCAGTCCCGGCGGCATCGACGTCGGGGGGATCTGTGAAAGACGGCATCGGGAGGTGCAGATCTGCGTTAGAAGCCGGAAAGAGAGAGGAAAGTGCTCCCCCGAGTACATCGTCGTCACCAGCAACGGTATCAGAGGACGGCGAGAGGAGCGTCAGATCTGCGGTAGAAGCCGGAAAGAGAGAGGATAGTCCTTCCCCGAGTACATCTTCGTCACCAGCAACGGTATCAGAGGATGGCGAGAGGAGCGGGTAGGATGTTTCAGTTAAGGGAGAAAATGGATTCGTCATTGCGGGGAGAGGAGCGGGGCAAATGAATCGGAGGCTAAGACAATTGTTTCGGGACGGAGAATCGCTCACAGAGGAGACAGAGGAGAGGGGGGACCGGAGGTGGGGAGAGCGGCGCACGGCGATGCGTACGAAGATAGGGTTTCGTCGCAAGGGAGAAACAAAATGAGAGAAAAGGGGATGCGGCGCACACACTAAAGTGAGAAGGTGTGTGCGAATTTAGGGTTGTGGGGGGAGGGTAGATTAAAATATGTAATTAAGTGAATTAATTAGAATAGGTTTAATTAGGATTAAGAAGCCCTAATTTTTTTTATTTTGGGAATACAAGACAATTGTTTGGGACAGACGAAAAAGGAAAACAAGACAATTGTTTCGGGACGGAGGGAGTACACATTTATTAATAAAATATTTATTTCTTCTATCTCTATTCGTATTGGTTATTATGCCAATTTTATTGGGATTCATAAGGGAGAGGGAATCTCTTTTAACACCAATAAAAAATTCAAAGTAAAAAAATTGAACAAAACATATAATTATTTTCCGTATCTATACTTAGAACTCTAAACCAAATTTATTATATTTTAAATAAATGATATTTCAATCAAAAATATCTATATATATACTAAAGGAGAATAGTTCATTCTTATTACAATTTTGCCATTTTTCCGCCAAAACTATCACATCAAATAAATTTTATTATTATATTTTATTCTATTTTATATTTCCTGTATTATAATAGAGATATATATATATATATATATATATATAATAAAGTAGCAAAAAAAAATTGTTCCCACCAAAACTTTTTCATATTTTAATTTTTAATATATTTATTCTATTATAATGTAGATATACAATAAATATAATTAAATTATATTTGTCACTTTTTCTTTAAAATATTATCTCACTAATTTATTATATTTATTATTATTTTTAAATAATAAAAATATAATATTTTTATGGAATAATATTTAAATAAATTCTCATAAACCATGTTTGATATAATTTATTAATTTTTATTAAGTTTCTATGTATAATTTGACGTGCAATATAAAAATTAATTTATATTATAATATATCAAATTTACTATTGATAAATAAAAATTAAATATATTTAAAAAGAATCGCTAAAAATATTAGGTTATATAACTTTTTAAATTATATTTTAATAAAATAAAATAAGACATTATATATTTAATTCGCGTATAATGCGAGTAAATCATCACATCACATCAATTTTATTTTACTTTATATGTTTTTATATTAAACATATATATATAGTCAATAAACAATAATACAATGTCAACAAAATGACATGTGTCATTTTTTAGTAAACATTACATTTTTAATATTTTATCTTATTTTCTATTTTAAAACAATACAACTATAGTGCTAAAAAAATAATACAAATATAATTTTTTGATAGGTTAATTTGTAAAAAAAAAAATTATTTTTATAAGCCTTGTGTTTTATAATTACTTTGACTTTTATCAAATTTATATATATAGTTGGTTGTATAATATAAAAAATTATATTATAACGATATTAATATATACATATATACTTAAATATGTAACCTTATAATTATATTTTAATATAATTAAATATGTAATCCGTGCAGCGCACGGGTGTAAATCTAGTACTCCCTCCGTCCCATTATATTAGACGCGTATTCTTTTTCGGTCCGTCCCATTTATTAGACATATTTCCTAATTTAGCAAAAAATTAACACAACTTAATCAAAATTTAAGTACTTCAATTTTGATTAGTGGTTATTTTATTGTTGTTGACTATATTCTTGACTTTTTTGAGTTGGTAATTATTATTTATTTTATTAATATTTTTAGTATTAATTTTTTTTTAAACAATCATTTATTTTTTGTCTTGATTTATGTGTCACTCCCTCCGCGTCTAATACAATGGGACGGAGGGAGTATTATATTAAAAAGAAATGAAACCAAATCTGAAAACTTAAAGCTGACCTGCTCGCTTCTTCTTCCTCCTCTTCTTCGTGGGAACTTTGAGAGATATATCAATGTCCGGCGAGGCCGAAGTGACGATCTTTCTTCTGCAAACGCTGAAGGAGGCAGTGACAGGATATATAAACATCAAATCTGGGGCGGAACTTGAGTTTCAGCAGCTCAATGGTGAACTTCGCTTGTTAGAAGCCTTCATTAAGGACTCAAACAAGAGATCCGAGAAGAAGGAAGTGTTCAGACTAAAGGAGAGGCAGATCAGGGAGCTTGTTTACGACGTGGAAGACACCATTGAAACATGTTTGACCAAGAAGGCTGCTGCAAAGAAGAAGAGTGCCATCTCCCGCTTTATCCGAAATCTGAGCGTCAGTATGGAGAAAGAAGTCAAATCCCTCAGAAGAGAAAGAGTGCAGCCAGTTCTTCAAGACATCACCAAAGAATTTGGAGAAATCAAAGTCGGCGACACCGGAAATCTGGGAACGGAAGTCAAAAAGGTACTCTTCTTTTTTTATTTCCCCCCTTAAATTCCTCTGTTTGAAGCTTTAAGTTATATTTTATCGACACACTAATTTAGAATCCTGCCAGTAAACTTTCCAAGTTTCATAAATTTCCATTTCCAACTGTATACATTTTTATCCAAAAATCGATCATGTTTGGATTCGTAGGTAATTAGTTCCTCCAATTTCTTTTGATTGAAGATGGGATCGGGATATCCACATAGTCACTTTATTTCTTTCAAGTAAAGAAACCATTTTTCTTTAAATATTTCCATGTTTGCTTAAGCCCATATAATCAGGACGAATCGGCATGTCATGAAGAGGGGGGTTTCAAGATTTTTTTCGTTTTTATAGTGCCGTTATCCAATTTCTTTATAAGTTAATTCATTTACCAATAAGTCATGAAAAGAAAAAGAGACTGAAGATAAAATTAAATAATTAAAAAAAACATAGGATATGAGTGGATTGAACATACCAAAATATACTATAGGAGAGTGTCGATGATGAAAAGAAGTCAAAATAATTTCAATTTTACTCAACTCTGTATTTTTTATCATGTAAAATCTAATATTACACCCCTATGATGAATTCCTGGACCCATTATTCAACTTCAAAGCCAACTTGAAGCCTAATAAATTATCTCATGGCTAGAGAGATCAGCAAGTGTGTGTTTTGATCTTCTTCTACTAACACTTTGTGAGTTAACCATTTTAATATTGTGTTTATCATTTATATTTAATTACTTGATGAAGCTGTTTCTGATTGGGTTTGAACAGGAGCAGTCAGTGAGGCAACCGTCCGTAACAGTTTTCGCACAGGAAACGGATCAGTCAGTTCCACACAACGAGTCGTTCAAGCAAGACAAGTTCGTTGACTTCGAAGACCAAGGGACCATAGTCAACTACCTTCTGGAACCCCAAAAGAAACTGGATGTAATCACCATCACTGGCATGCCCGGTCTCGGCAAGACAACATTGGCGAGGAGCGTTTTTCACGACAAAAATGTTGTCGATGAGTTCCCACTGCGCATCTGGATTCACATTTCTCAGAAGTTCAACAGTCGGGAAGTGTTCCTCGACATTCTCAAAGCATTGGGCACACAAGCTGCATCTATCCCGAGTGAGGAGGAGTTGATCCCAACCCTTCGTGGCTCTTTGGCGGATGAGAAGTTCTTGCTAGTGTTGGACGATGTTTGGACAATAGAGGATTGGAATGCGATTGAAAAGATCCTGCCCTTGATGAACAGCAAGGGGAAAGTCCTCATCACCAGCCGCGAAAACAAAGTTGCCTGGTCTGCTTCTACTGGAAGGAATCCACACCCCTTGAATCAACTAGGACCAAAGAAGAGTTGGGATCTCCTCAAATTGAATGTGTTTGGCCCTCTTGAGGAATGCCATGAGCAGCTGGAAAAGGTTGGGAGCGATATAGCCCATAAATGCGGAGGTTCACCATTGATAATTGGAGTGATTGGAGGAATTCTCAAGAAGCAGTTCATGGAGGAATCAGGAGCAATACCTGCTGTTAAAAGAGAATGGGAGAAAGTTTTAACAAACGTGGGTAACAATTTGATAACTGGGGAGAATAATTCCATATCAGATGCTGTAGAATTGAGCTACAACCGGTTGTCTGACGAGCTGAGACTATGTTTCCTTTACACGGGGCTGTTCCCCGACAATCACGAGATCCCGGCTTCAACGCTGACACAACTATGGATTGCAGAAGGATTCATACGGTCAAAGGATGGGAAAAGCTTTGAAGTGACTGCACACAAGTTCTTGCGTGATCTTATCAGCATGAACTTGTTGATGGTTGAAAAGATGAGTCTTAACGAAGTGAAATCATGCCGGGTTCACGACGCCATACGCGAGTTCTGCAATGCTAAAGCTATTGAGGAGAATTTCTTCACAGTGGTAAAAGAATCAGTGGAAGGAGTTGCTGAGCCGCAAAACTCGCGTCGTCTTTGTCTCCATTCCTATCCATCAGATTCCGAATCCATCTTCAAAGCGCGTCGTGTCCGCTCCTTCATCTGTTTCTTCAAGTGGGATGAAAAACACATAACAACTGCAGCTGATGCCTTCAACATGCTCAGGGTTCTGAGCTGCAAGTCCATCCAATTCACAGAATTTCCCAAGGTTTCAAAACTCCTCCTTTTGAAGCACATTACTCTGTCTATTGATCATCTCGATATTCTTCCAGAGGAAATCTCTCACCTCTTAAACCTGCAAACTCTCATAATCGAGACAAGCTCTCACTCCATAAAAGTGAAAGCTAACATATGGGAGATGATGCAGCTACGGTGCCTCGAAACAAATGCAGCCATTTTCTTGGTGGATGATGGTAAGAAGCGGAAAGTTGAAGCTCATAAAAACCTTCAAACGATGAGCAGATTGTCACCCGAATCCTGCACGGAAATACTCTCGGACAGGGCCTGTAACCTAAAGACATTGGGAATTCGAGGGGAACTAGCCAATCATTTCGGTACCTTGTCCTTGCAGAAGTTCGTTCATCTTAAAAAGTTGAAGCTGGTGAATGACTCAACTCAGCCTCTCCTAAAGAACCTTCCTCCACAGGGTTGTTTCCCACCGACACTCGAGAGGTTGACCCTATCAAACACACACTTGGAGTGGAACACTCATATGCCAATGCTTGCTGCCATCAATACCCTCGAGGTCCTCAAGTTGAAAGACGATGCATTCGTTGGAGTCTCCTGGCCTGCCATGGATGTTGCCTTTCCAAATCTCCAGTTCTTGCTCGTCAAGAAAACTGAGTTGCGTAGCTGGGAGGCCTCAGCTACTCAATTTCCAAGTCTCAGGTGGCTCGTGCTTAAGAAATGTGAAGCACTCCGGAAGATTCCGAGTGAACTAGCAAAAGCAGAAAACCTGGAGAAGTTGGAGGTTGAATGCTTTAAGGAATCTGCAGCCGACTCTGCCAAGAAAATTCAGAGGGACAAAGAAAAACTAAACAACAAACTAGGGGTTCGCTTCAAGCTCATTATAGATGAGCTTTGGAAGGAAGATGAAGAAAGAAGAACAAGAATAAGTGCATTGCGTAGAAAAGCACTTGAAGCTTCTAATAAATTTAACAAGAAAAAGAACAAAAATATGGAAATTGCGTTGACGACGAGCACTTGAAGCTTCTAAAAAATTTAAAATCACTAGTCGGGAATTGGGCGTTGGGACTTCGGGGAGCACCTAGAACGCCGCCTAAAAATACAATATTGTATAATAATAAATATTATTTTGTTGTACTTTATAATTAGAGATGTGTTATGTTCTCTTTTTTGTTTTTTCCAAATTGGTTCGTGGCATTAAATTATGTTTATCAGCAATCGGAATCCGTCCAACCATTTTAATATTTAATTAATTTTTTTCTTATTCACATCACTCAAATCAATCACAATATTTTTGACAAAATTTATCAACAATCACACAACCCCACCATTAAATATAATTCTTTTATTTATTTTTATTATTAAAATGAAAAATAACTTGATATTTGATAATGTAACTAAGTGTATAATTTACAAACACACACACAAATATATATATATATATATATATTAAAAATAAAAAATAAATATGTCAAAATTAGTCTCTATTTGTAGAGAATAAAAAATATGAATTTTGATATATTACTTATTTATTTTTATTTATTATTCAAAAGATATATTAATTTAGAATATTATTCTTATGCAAAATTAATTGATCAAAAGAACAGTGGAACTCGCAGACCTTTGAATGTGGGAATGGTCTTTGGTCGACCAATTTAAAATGAAATTAGGGGATTTTCCAATTTTTTAAAAAATATAAATATGAGGGTGAATAGGTCACTGTTATTTGTAGTCTTATAAATTTATAAAACTTAAAATGGAACCGCTAAGTTAATTTTAAATATATTAGTTTATAAAATTATGAATATAATTGTGTACAAAATAAGCAATGTATTTAAAATAAATTAATAATGAATAATTCTATTCACAGTTCTAGTATTTATTGTTATATCCCAAAATTAATTAAATAAATATATAAGTTTTTTCAGACTGTTTTACATTTAAAAGTCAATTATTTAAAAACCAGTAAAATAAAGAACTAGCCCTACTTTAACTATTCATAATATTTATTTAAATTATACCGCTCCAACCATAAAATTAATATACAGAAACTCAAATTACTTAATTATGTTTTAATTATTTTGCTATGAAGATCCTAGGAAAACTTTCTTATACTATTCTTTTAAACAAAAACAACAGGAGCAAATAACACTATTAAATCACAGAAGACAACAAACTAAACTATCTTCCTAAAAAGGACTGCAATCATAATGATTGAAATCATGTGCCAATAATATGGAAAAAGAAATTGATAAAATTGAAATTGAAACAATAATCCCTGTTCAATGCAATGCCAAAGAAAATCTTGAATTCATGTCAATAAATGCATACCCTATTCGCAGCTCCTTGTCAAGAAAGAAGAAATCGAGATGGAGCTTGACTTCTTTCATTAGAAGCACAAGAGCTCATGTTTCCCTAGCAGTCAATATTATTATTAATATTATTATTATTATTTTATTTTTTTAATAATTTCAGATATGAAAGTCGTTTGAATGATCAAAGTAATGAGGCAAAAGATGCAAATCCCAGAAAAAATCGTCTTCATTAAAATAAACAACATGAACTCCAATTCATAAAGGATAATGGATGAAGAAATGAAAAAGAAGAGAAATTGACAAATTTATAACCGTCCACTGAAGAAGACGAGAGTGGGCTATACATTAGTTTTATTTGTTTTTTAAAATTTAAGTGGGGTTATCGAGCATAATGATCTAGAAGACAATATCGTTATTTTAATTTAATTTAGGAAATAAAATTAGCCAAGTTAAAATAGGGGCTATGGTTTTTTTTTTTTAATGGAGATTCATTGCCAAGAATTAAAAGTCCCTACAGGATAAAGATAAAAGCCAGCTAGGGAAATTGTTCGTCCAATTGACGAAATCATTACAACCTGCTCCAAAACGAGTCAGATTGTGAGTCAAGCTATTGGCTTCACGAAACATGTGAGAAAAACCAATAATAAAAGATTATCTACGTTCACAGATAGTGTCGGCCAAATATTTTGGAAAGAAGGCTGAACATTCTTTGAAGGTCATTTGCAACTTGATGATAGTCGACAAAGATTTGAACATGGCCGAGTTGTTCTTGGACACAAAGACTAATGCCAAAGAATACAGCAAGAAATTCTCCTTCTGCGGAACAAAGGGGTTTTGGAAATGGCTAAGCGAGAGCAGCTTTGATAAAACCTTTGTCATCTCTTACCACAGCTCTAATACCAAACAAATTAAACTCTGGATGGAAGCACACATCCACATCAAGGCGAAAAGATCCGACAGCTGGTGGAATCCATTTCCTTAAGCCGAGGAGGACTGTGGGCTTCTTGCGATGAATCAATGTCGAGGTTTGATGGAGATCTAATTGGCAAGATTTATCAAGATATTTCAAGAAGATTTGTTGAAGATATGATAAAAGATTTGATATATCTTGATAAGATTTGATATAGTTTTAATTTGATTAGATATGATTCCTAGATTTGTTAGGATTTAGATTTCGTTTTACTACAAAGATATCAAGATATATTTGTTGTATATCTTGATAGATTTGATATGTTTTCAGATTTATTTTCCTAGTTAGATTAGGTTTAGAGATTTGATTTTCTCCCTATAAATACGGCTTCATATTTTCATTGTAATGCAGTTTTCAGTTTAATAATATTCGTGAGATTTATTCTCCAATTATCTGAAAGCTCTTGAATTTCTGTGGAGTCCCTTGAAATTCAATATTGACTTATCAACCGGACTTACACATCCGTTTGTGGCGTCTTCACTATATACATCGTTGTTGAGGCGAGTTGCTTATTGGGTCGTAGGGGTTCATTTTTGTCCTTGCCTACGGTTCTCTTAGGGTCGACTTCAAAGGTCACTACAACAAATAAGCTAATAGACGACGCAATATAGACAACGCGAATTTTATTCGTGTTATCTATATTCTAATAGACAACGCGGAAGCGTAAATACGTCGCTATTTTATGGGCGCTAATAGACGATGCGGTGGAATGCGTCGTCTATATGGGTATAGACGACGCAAAATATTCGCGTCGTCTATACCCATATAGACGACGCGTTCCACCGCGTCGTCTTTGTTATTGTGTTTTCCTAAGTTATAAATAATATGTTCAGCTGGATGACGCTTATTTTCGCGTCATGTATATGGAAATAGACGACGTGATAATACAACGTCGTCTATTTCCATATACACGATGCGAAAATAAGTGTCGTCTATATTATTCCAATATTTTTTTTTAGCAAAACCACTCCTTAAGTAAATAGGATTTTTTTTAAGGGGAAGTAAATAGGAATTTAAAATTACGCTTTCCAATTGCAGAAAATTAAGTAAATAGGATTTTTTTTTTCAAATCCAGCTTGCAAAATCACACAAATTTTAATTGAAAATCGAAATTGCACAACTTGCAGAAAATTAAGTAAATACAGAATCCGCAACCCTCTTCGCTTAACCTACACAAAATAACCGCTGCTTGCCCCTGCC
Organism: Plectranthus barbatus; assembly: GCA_026898455.1. Classification (NCBI taxonomy): domain Eukaryota; kingdom Viridiplantae; phylum Streptophyta; class Magnoliopsida; order Lamiales; family Lamiaceae; genus Plectranthus; species Plectranthus barbatus. The sequence goes on from JAPKLW010000724.1 coordinate 287,467, forward strand.
GTCGACTGCCCCTTCCATCCCTTCCGTCGACTGCGTCTTCGTCCCTGTCGCTTAACCTACTGAAAATTAGCGCCGCTTGCCGGACGGAGCCTTCAACCCTGCCGTCGACTGCCCCTTCCATCCCTTCCGTCGACTTCGCCGACTGCGCATTCGTCTTTGTCGGAGTGCCGCCGTCGACGCCTCTCATTACCATCGAACTGCGCCTCTCATTGCAGCCGACTGCGTCTTAATCCCTGCCGGAGTGCCGCCGTCGTCGACGCCTCTCATTGGCGCCGGACTGTGCCTCTCATTGTCGCTGGACAACACAGGTAATCATTTATATTGACCATAAGGTGACCTAAATTGAACTTCGGAATAGATGTAAAAAGTCTGTTGTCTTCTGAAGTTTATATTGCCCCTAATCTTCTGGTTTTGAACAGTATAAAAGCGAATGCTCAATAGTTCACCTTGAGGTCATGGACCAATAGATTGTAGTAAGTTTTTGTGGTTTTGACAACAAATATGCATTGTCTGCATTACCATAAATCTTTCTGCAATACAACACAAAGAATTATTCAGTAATGGGTATCCTCCTCTGTATAAATTTTGTGAGAATCTTTGCTTGCAATTATACTCGGAATGTAGGGGGTAGCGCCCAGTGAGCCCTTTTAAACTCTTGCTTGACTTTAGTATTAGTGCATACATAACTACAAGAAAAAAGCTCATAGACAACACTGAAAAGACAACGATTTAGGCTTAAAATCGTTGTCGTAGATTGATATTAGCTTAAATCGTTGTCTATTACAATCTTAAAGAACAAAAAGACAACGATTTATTCACACCGTTGTTGTTTAATTGTTGTGTTATCTACAAAAAGACAACGAATATATTTTACTGTTGTCTCTTAAGTATTGTTATATATTTTATTTATATTTTATCTAAAATTAATATAAACTTACATACACATTGAAAGAAATTTTATGCCACCAACATATGTTTGTTTTTTGAATTCTTTATTTTGTTTACTGATTGTAATTTGAGTTTTTGAATTTAATAGATATATAAGCATTATATTTGTTGCTCACTCTCAGAATGGTTTGGCATTATGTGATAGTTAAAGAGGCATGAATAATCAGGGTTAACAGGAAAAAAAAATGCAATAGACGGAAAAATATAATAATAAAATAGACGACGCAAATAAATCCATCGTCTATAAAACTATAGAAGACGTGAGAATTCGCGTCTTTTATATGTACACAGAAGATGCAAAAAACAGCGTCATCTATAACTTCTACACATATATAAACAACGCGCAAAATCGCGTCATCTGTATGCACACAGACGACGCAAAATTCGCGTCGTCTATTATGTTATAGATGACGCGAATTGTGCGTTGTCTATGTGCATATACACGACGCAATTTTTGCGTTGTCTATTAGCGTCTCAGCATAGATGACGTGTTAATACACGACGCAAAGTTTGGCAATAGACGACGTGAAATTCGCGTTGTCTATATTATTATTTGTTGTAGTGGGTGTCAGATTTCCTCCATCGTATCAAGTTTCAGTTTGCTTCCACGTCGCATCCGAGTCGTTTCAGTCGAGTTCCTGGACTGCGATCTAAACCTTTCGGCGAGGATCGTATCAAGGTTGCTTCTTGAAAATCGGTGAGGAGAGAAGAGGTCGCATCAAGGGATGGAGTCCTGAGAGGTTCATCTGGATTGAATTAAGTACAGTGAAGGTAGTTCCAGATCATCCACAACATAATACCCAAAGTTTTGAAGTCTATTTTTGATAGGGAGATGAATAATCTTCCACAAATTTGCACAAAAGGAAGCCCTTTATATTTCTTCAAATGTGTCCAAAAACCATAATCCTTCCAGAAATCTTTGATGAAAGGGCAAAACAAAATAGAGTGATTTGTGGTGCTTTTTTCATTTTGCATCTCTCACAAAAAAAACTGATTTTCCGATATTCCGAATCTTCAGGTTGAGTTTCGTATGGATATAATCCTTGAGAGCCCTCCAAAGAAAGATTTAAATTTTAGGTGGAATTTTTAATTTCCAAACCATCTTATTCCAGTCCTCCGGAGGCTTCGTGGATTGGTGCTCTGGAGTCTTGAAGTAGCCTGTTTCAAGTAGGTAGGCAGATTTAACAGTGAAATTGCCATTATTTGAATGTTTCAAAGTTATAGTACCTCTCGTCCCCGAATTATTGTCGAGAAGACATGTTCCATCAATGGTGCTTCCCTGTTCGACAAGACTTCGGCTCCAAACAAGAGATCTCCAAAGATAAGATGAATTTGATATGGCACGAGCTTCAAACATTGAACAATTGGGAAAATACCTATTTTTCATAACTCTCGTTGCAAGAGAGTTTAGGTTTTTCCAGAGTCGCCAAAATTGGTTAGCAAGAAGAGCTTTGTTGAAACTTTCCAAATCGCGAAAACCAATTCCACCTCTTTCTTTTGGTTGACAAAGCGATTTCCAGTTGGACCAATGAATTTTTGAGTGATTCTCCTTATGACCCCACCAAAATTTGGCACATGCCTTATTGATGTCCTGAAGGATGCTTTTAGGCATTTTGAAACAACTCATGGAATATGTAGGGATGGCTTGGATCACAGCTTTGATAATGACTTCTCTCCCTTCAATAGAAAGGTATTTGTTCTTCCAGGAGCTTAATTTTTTGATGATGCGATCTTGGATATAGTCAAATTGCATTGTCTTATTTTTCATAGAATGTGTGGGGAGGCCCAGATACATGGAGTGAGCGTTGACCATCTAAATCAAGCTCCTTTTGAATGAGCTCTCAGTCTTTCTCTGAGACTGTCGGGCTGAAAGTGATGCTCGATTTGTCAAAACTAATGACTTGTCCAGAAGCTGAAGAATAGGTGAGAAGGCAGGTTTTGATTAGTGGTGGCCATTTGGAACCGGAACCGCCGGAACCGGCCCTGAACCGGCCCGGCGGTTCACGGTTCCGAACCGGAACCGTCCAAAACGGTTCGGAACCGGAACCGTAACCGGTTTTGGACGGGCCGGTTCAGGTTCAAGAAAAAGCCCGAACCGAAACCGGCGGTTCCGAACCGGAACCGGCGGTTACGGTTCCGAACCGGCGGTTCCGGTTCCGAACCGTTGAAAATAATTTTGAAAATTCAAAAATTGACGAATCAGATAGCGCCATGTGTCCCTGAAAAAATAAAAAAATAAAAAATAAAATATTTTTCGAACCGCCGGTTCCGAACCGGAACCGTGTTGAACCGGAACCGTAACCTTCTACCCACGGGCCGGTTCCGGTTCCATTTTTCCGGAACTGTGGAACCGGCGGTTCCGAACCGTGGAACCGGCGGTTCCGAACCGGAACCGGCCCGTGGCCACCACTAGTTTTGATGCTTTTGCAATCACCGATTTTTGCCTTGAAGAAGAGGAGACCGTCGTCAACAAAGAAGAGATGGGAGATTGAAGATCCAGACTTTCTGAAATTAACGCCTCTGATTTTGCGCATATTTACCTGTTCATGAATAAGAGAAGATAGGCCTTGAGCACATAAAACAAACATTAGAGGTGAGAGAGGATCTCCTTGGCGAAGACCTATAGAAGGCCTGATATCTGCATAGACACGATTGTTTAGTATAATGTATACCCGATTGAAGAAATACAATTCATGACGAGTCGGATGAACTTTTTGGGAAAGCAGAGCTTATTCAACAAGAAATTGATAAAGGTCCATTCAACTCTGTCAAACGCTTTGTTCGTGTCAAGTTACAGAGTTGCAAACACATTATTTTTCCCTTTTCCTGATTGATAACATGCATACATTCATAACCAATGAGAATGTTATTTGTGATGAGACAGACAGGGAGGAATGCGCTCTGGTTAGAGTCGATGATTTCATTCAGGGCAATCTTGAACCTCTTCATCATAGCTTTTGCCTTAATTGTATAGATAGTGTTGCAAAGACTTATAGGATGAAAATGTTCCATCTTTTTTGCTGAAGATCGCTTAGGTAAAAGAACAATGTAGGTGTTGTTCCAGCGAGAAATATCATTTCCTTGGTTTAGAACATCCAAGACCTCTCGTGTAACAAGATCTCCAATAATAGGCGTCAAATGTATGAAGAAACAGCCTGGGAACCCGTCTGGACCCGGAGCTTTTAATGGGTGGAGGGAGAACATAAAATCTTTAATTTCCTCTTTGGTGAACGGTTCCTCCAGAAGTTGGTAAGAACTGTGGCTGATTTTAGTGTGGATGACTTCCAGAACGACGTTAAGCTTTGAGGGGTTAGGCATGGTGCTCGTGAACAGGGTCTGAAAGTAATCTTCAATAATTTGTGCCTTGTCATTTTCTTCCGTGAAGAGAATACTTTGGTGGTTTTCCAGCTCTTTGATATTGTTTTGATGTTTCCTTCATGTAGCATAAGCATGAAAACATTTTGAGATTCTATCTCCGAATTCTAACCAGTTGGTTCTGGCCCGAACCTTCCAGTAGGACTCTTCAAGATCGAGAAGTTATCCAACTTTCAGTCAATTTGAGACAGAGATTCGGCAGTGGCTTTTAAATTTGTATTATTCAGTAACTTGCTTCTCTCATCTCTTAGAGCTTTGATTTCTTTTTAAAGAAGGTTTCAAAACTCCTTCTTTTGAAGCACATTACTCTGTCTATTGATCATCTCGATATTCTTCCGGAGGAAATCTCTCACCTCTTAAACCTGCAAACTCTCATAATCGAGACAAGTTCTCACTCCATAAAAGTGAAAGCTAACATATGGGAGATGATGCAGTTGCGGTGCCTCGAAACAAAAGCAGCCATTTTCTTGGTGGATGATGGGAAGAAGCGGAAAGTTGAAGCGCATAAAAACCTTCAAACGATGAGCAGATTGTCACCCGAATCTTGCACGGAAGCACTCTCGGACAGGGCCTGTAAACTAAAGACATTGGGGATTCGATGGGAACTAGCCAATCATTTCGGTACCTTGTCCTTGCAGAAGTTCGGTCATCTTAAAAAGTTGAAGCTGGTGAATGAGCCTAAAGAGTTGAAGCTGGTGAATGAGCCAACCCATCCTCTCCAACAGAGCCTTCCTCCACAGAGTTGGATCCCACCGACACTCGAGAGGTGTTGTTTCCCACCGACACTCGAGAGGTTGAGCCTATCAAAGACACACTTGGAGTGGAACACTCATATGCCAATGCTTGCTGCCATCAATACCCTCGAGGTCCTCAAGTTGAAAGATGATGCATTCGTTGGAGTCTTCTGGCCTGCCATGGATATTGCCTTTCCAAATCTCCAGTTCTTGTTCGTTAAAAAAACTGAGTTGCGTAGCTGGGAGGCCTCAGCTGCTCAATTTCCAAGTCTGAGGTGGCTCGTGCTTAAGAAATGTTATGCACTCCGGAAGATTCCGAATTAACTAGCAAAAGCAGAAAACCTGGAGAAGTTGGAGGTTGAATGCTTTAAAGAATCTGCAGCCGACTCTGCCAAGAAAATTCAGAGGGACAAAGAAAAACTAAACAACAAATTAGGGGTCGCCTTCAAGCTCATTATAGATGAATATTGGAAGTTCCCCTACGTCCAATTTGAAGTAAATACAGAGTCTTGTTCTATTTCTTAAGAATATTTTAGAGTTTTATTCTCTATATTACATAATTGATAGTTTCCTAGATTAGAATATTTCCTTTCCTTATTCGCTGTTGTAATATCCATAATGGTAGGCTAGCTTTGTCTATTTATTATCTTTGTTCATTACATAGGAAATCAATGAATGAAATTCAAAGAAGGTTTTGTGTTTTTACTTTCAAGTTGGTACCAGAGCCAACCTTCCTTCTTTTTTTTTTTTTTTTTTTTAATTCTTTATCATTCTTAAAGTATGAGTGGTAAAGGTAGGGGTGGCATTTTTTGATCCGATCCGTTAATCCGACATGAATCCGTACGATAATAACGGATACGGATTGAGGCTTATCGGATATAAATCCTTATCGGATCGACACGATAAGGACACGAAAATTTCGGATTGGATAATCCAATAAGTGGATCGGATTCGGTTCGGATACGAATATCCGTTAATAAATTAGTAAAAAAATATTTATTTTTTAAATATAATAATTAATTAATTAATTTTAATATATTAGTTTAGATTTAGAGTTGTTTCAAAAACTCAAATCTCTTAGTTTTTCATTGTCCGTGTCCCATTTTTTTAATTCACCACAAAAAATATATTTATTTATATATTCATTATATTTTGTAATATTTATTTTCTTATACTATCAAAATTTAATAACTTTTTTTTCTCAACTTCAAATTTTCAATTAAATTGTATCAACCGATTAACTAGCTGGTGAGATCTAAAATTTAAATGTTGATAAAGTATTATAGATTCGTCTGAATACTCATTCATTGTTTCAACTCTTGCAATTTCACCATGATAGATGAAAGGTATTTATTATAATTTATTTTATTTGTTATAAATTTTAAAGTTTTAATTAATATTTATCTCCGTCAATATTGTAAGTAGAATATTGACAACTAAGGTGAATGATTGATAAATAATTAGAAATGAGCAAGTTTGACCACTAGTATTTGAATTTAAGATTTATTTATGTATCTTGGGATATTTGATTGAGGATTTTAGTTTTAAATGAAGTTGCAGTTTTATTTATTTATCCAACACAAAATTTGAACAATCAAATATAAATGTTTTGTATTATCTTATCAAATTTTTATTTGATTATAATTGTGTTTATTGAAATAGATTCTTATTGAATTAATTCGATTTAGATTATTATCGGATCTTTATCGGATCGGATTCATAACGGATCATTCGGATTGGATACTTATCGGATCCTTAACGGATACGGATTTTAGCTTAACGGATCGGATACGGATACGGATTTTGATTTTTCTTAACAGATCGGATACGGATTTGACCTTAACGGATCGGATCGATAACGGGTTGACACGATAAGGATCCAATCCACACGAATTGCCACCCCTAGGTAAAGGTGTTGATTCTGGTGACTCATCAAGATCAGTTCCTATTATTGTTCAATCTGAAGGTGTTTTCAATATTGGAATCATCCTTAATGAGTCTAATTATGATGTGTGGTTTCAATTAATGGAGATGCATATAGCTGAAAGAGAAAAACTCTCTTTCATTATCGGCAAAACAAAGATTCCTCTTGAATCTGATGATGAATATGAGATGTGGTATGCTGACAACCAAAAAGTAAAGCGATGGTTGTTAATGTCTATGAGCCCAGAAATCATGAAGCGGTACCTGCGCATACCATTAGCTCGTGACATTTGAAGTGCGTTATCTAAGGCTTTCTATGATGGAGGTGATGAGTTACGGGTTTTTACCGTGAATCAAAAAGTTTTCTCTACAATGCAAAGTGGGAACTCTCTCGCAGAATACTATGGAGAGTTAACTGAAATCTTTCAAGAGTTGGATCATCGGGATAAAGTTGTTTTGAAAGATCATGATGATGCGATTGCACACCAAAAGTCAATTGAACGCCTTAGGGTGCATATATTTCTTGCAGGATTAGGAGGAGTTTTTGATCAAGTTCGTGGAGAGATCCTGCGCAAAGAACGACTCCCGGATCTGGAAGATTGTTAGCCCAAATTCGGAGAGAGGCATCACGCCAAACTGCATGAAAGGAGGATAGGGAGACCTCTGAAGCAACAACAATGGTTTCTCACAGCAAATCGAAGACAACAAGGGATGCTGAAAAGCATTGCACTCATTGCAATCATGTCGGACATCTGAAAAATAATTGTTTTAAGATTGTGGATATCCTGATTGGTGGGATAATAATAGGATACCACAAAAGAAGGGCATCAAACAAAAGACTGTTGTTATGGTGGCTGGAGAAAGTACAAATGATGCCTTGATAGCAGCCGTGAATGATTGTGGTAAGATTTTTACACCTGCGTATAATAGTGCATGGATAATTGATTCCGGTGCTACCGATCATGTTATTTTTTATTCCCGACAAGTTAATAGTATTACACAGTCATCTCAAAAATTTGTTTTTACTGCCAATGGTGGGAAAGCACCAGTTATTAGGAGTAGCTCGTTGACCCTTACTGATAGCTGATATAATTTAGTGTCCGAGTTTAACACAATGATGTCAAATAAACAGATAACAAAGAGTTTGACACACGAAAGTCAAAGTAAAACGGTTAAAAGAGTTTGACACAGTGAAATTAATTTTCCGAAGGTTTATAAATCATAAACCCTCGAGAGCCACACGACAAACAGTTTTCACTATTCAAAATAAAGTTTTTACAAGTGAAGAACAAAATACTAAACAAGATAGAAATTTTCCTAAGTTCACTCCTTAGTAAAATTTCTACGAAAGCAATCACACACAAATAAACACGATACAACCCAATTACTCCTCCACCGTAGGATTCACTCTCCGGAGATGGATTTCACAACTCGATTGTAGTATTCGTGTACTTGATGAATGATTGGAGAAATGATTCAGCCTAGAGAGCTCGTATGAATGTGTGTCTAACCTCTAATTCCCACGTCTCTAGTCTTCTTCGTCTTCTATTTATTTGTTTTGGAGCACACGTACAAGCCTTCCACTACTTTGCAGAGGAACGTGTCTTCTTCCACGTCTTAATTACATGTTCATACAACAAAAATGAACACCCACTAACTCATGTGGGGGTAAGTAAAGATGTAGAGGTGCTCCCTATTATTTAGGAACAAGAATTAAAAATAGAATATAATAATTTATAGTTAATAAACATAATATATTCGAAACCTAATAAATAGGACCTGTAAAACCGTCACAAAACAGATAAATATAAGATTCCTAAAAGATAGGAGTTAGTTGTAACAAACAGATTCGGATAACTTTGACCTGTTAGTGTCAAAGGTAAACAAATAAGGTTTGACATGTGAATGTTAGAGTTAAACAGTAAGGATAAGATTAGCACCGAACTGTCAAAGAGAGGTAAGTTTGACAATGTTGTGTCAAACTTACTTATTCGCACTTCACAATCTCCCCCTTAAGCTTATCCGACCTGTTACCATTCCATATGGATCATTCATAACAAAATAGCATTCATTGCCACACAAATCCATATGGTGCAACCATAATAAAAGCAATAAAAATATGGATCAACCATAAGCAAAACAAAAACCATTGCATAAGCAAACCATAATGATTACATGGTTTGTATCAAACTCCCCCTGAATCGTAAATATCCAGCAGCAAAACAGAAAAACATCAAACATAACAAATTTTTAAATTGTTTCCAAAGCAAGAGTTTTAATAAAGCAGAGCAGGGGTCAGAGTCAGGTCCAAGCAGCATCCACCATGTCCAGATCACCAAGTCTCCCCCTGAATGGAAGCAGGTTGGGAAGCTTACTCCAGATCCTGAAGTAACTTTAAGGCCTGTTTGATGAGTCTCTTGGCCTGTCGGATCTTGGAAGTTTGATCTTGGGAGGAGGTACCAGCATCCACTTCTTCATCCTCGAAAACATCACTCGGAACATAGGGCAAGTCTTTGACCCTTGTATCGCCTTTCCTAGTCAGAGATTGCTCAAAGACCAGCGGGATGGGATCAGACTGCAGCTCTTCTTCCAACGGAGTGACTCCTTGAGATAAGATCAGCGCATGGAGAAGGCAAGGATGCGGCAGGTATGTGGAATCATCTTTGGACACTGCACGGAAAATGTTAGTGAAAACAGCTTGACCAAAATTAAAAGGGAGACTCGTGCCAACACGGTAGAGGAATTCAGTTTGCTCCTTTGACACCACTAACAAATTCTTGTTTGGCATCCAGTTGTGAACACAAATTTTGAACAGGGCCACATATTTCCAGGTCAGGGTGGAGACAGGCAGCTTGGTCACCCAGGTCTTGGATTTTCCCCCAGTCAACTCAACAGCAAGGTCCGTATCTGCAGACTTTGGCAATGCTTCCACATTCTCAGACTTTAACCCCAGGAAGGTATTGATTGTGTCAGGATCAAACTTGATAATTTTCCCCCTAACATAGGACTTTCCAAACTTGGGTTTACCGGTCTGGAATACTTCATCTTTCAGCATATTGGCAAACAACTCTAACACCAAAGTCGGACAAAAAGAGGTAAACTCTGTCACAGTCCTAAGCAACCCCCTTCTCTTAAGCAGCAAATCTAACCCAAACTTAGAAAACATTGTGCTATCCATCATCTTCTCAACCTTGAATTCCCTCTTAGAGTAAAGCAATTTAAGTGATTTTGCAAGACAGTGATAATACTTTAGACTATAGGTTCTAGTAGTATCATAGTCAGACTCTTCACCAGAGGAGGACGAGGTACCTTTTCCTTTGAGAGATGAGGGCTCCACGGATTCATATTTCTCTATCAAAAGCTTCTTTGACTGCTTGGCTTCAGATCTTTCAGGTGAGTTGGATTTTGCTCGGCATTTGGTAGACTTTGACACAGACTTCTTTGGGTTTGGCTTGCTTTTCCTTACAGAGGTTGCTCCTTCAGGCTTCTTCCTTTTCTTTTCTGGTAGCCCTGCACTTGAATTAGCATGCTCCTCGGCTTGTTCAGTTTATTGAGGATCCGCCTTGAAGTCCTCATCACCAGAGTTGTCGAACTCATCAGACTCATAGTCTGACACGACGTTGTCAGACTTCAAAGATTGTTCCTGTAGATCAACATCTTTAGAAAAATCATGGGGGTTTCAGTCAAGCTCCTTTGAAATTTCCTTGGTTTCACTTTCTTCCTGCGGCTGGCGGAGTGCTTTTTGTAGTTCTTCTTCAAGGTTTCTTCAAAAATCCTTTCGGATCTCCTATCTGGCATCTTTCCCTCCAGATGTTGAATGACATCAGAGATCAACTTCAGATTTCCTGGTTGATCGGCGTCAATGGGGAATCCTTCTTGACTAGGCAGCGCATAGCAAAGTGGTGGCTCATGTAGAACTTCAGTCGAGTTCTCTCCAGTGGTTGTAAGAGGTAGGTCTTCGAAGGATTAAGAGGGTTGAGCGGTTGAATCGGGTTGGAGGAAGGGTTCTTTCAAAATCCTTTCTGTTTCTTCCTCAAACGCCTTATCTGATTCCTCGATTGAAGGCATGGAGGGTGAGGAAGGGTTCTGTGGTTTCGTTGGAGTGGAGAGAGGTTCGGAGGTTGGCTCTTTAGTGGATGGTTCAGTAGGGTGAGGAGGTGAAGGTTCGGTGATGATTTTAGGAGAAGGTTCAGCGGAGGTAGGTGTGGTGTGATTTCAGAGGTGGATGGAGGAGTGGTTAAGGGTTCGGAGATGGGATGAATAGTGGTACCTTCAGTGTTTGGTTGAGAGGCGGAGGCTTGGGAAGCTTTCTCCATTTGGCTCTCAAGCAGCCGTTGAAGGGTTTAGTAGTTTGACAAAGTTTGATTCCACATGGTCTGAGTTTTAGCAACATTATGTCCATAGTACTTTAGTTATTTTGAAAAATAAATAGGTCACAATCACCAAGTTTTATAACTTGATATCTCACACTTGTATCTCTCAGTTTTATAACCTGGACAAATAATTGACAAAAACAAAACACAAACTTTAACATCCCAGGGTCAAAGATAGACAACCAGTCATACACTGTCAAACCATTTAGGCAGGGGGGTTACACATGCCTAGAGATCTTCTCAAGTATGAGAATCTCTCAAAGTCAAGAGCTTTTGTGAAGATATCTGCAATTTGTTCCTTTGTTGACACAAATTTTAAAGTAATCAAACATGTTTCAACCATGTCTCGAATAAAATGGTGTCTTATATCTATGTGCTTAGTGAGTGAGTGTTGAACAAGAATTTTAGCAATTTCTATAGCACTAGCATTATCACACAAGAGTGTCAGAGTTTCAGAAGGTAAATCGTAATCCTCTAGCATTCGTGTCAAAGTTTGGTGTAGTTTGATTCGTGGTTGACTGATCACTGGGTGACTGATCACTACTTGAGGGTTCTCCAGAACTATCAATGAGATGAGATGCATCCAGTTCATCTATCTTCTCGAGCAAAGATCCAGCTTCGTCAAACACTACATTAACTGACTCCTGAATTGTTTGAGTGCCATAGTTGTACACTCGGTAGGCTCGGTTGTTGCTAGCATACCCAAGGAATAGGGCTTTACTGCTTCTTGTGTCCAGTTTGGTAAGATAATCCCTGTCATTCAACATATATCAAAGATAACCAAACACTTGTAAGTACTTTAGGTTAGGTTTCTTATCATTCAAGATCTCAGAAGGGGTGGTCTTTGTTCCAGGACGAAGATAGACCCTATTGATCAAATGGCATGCAGTGTTGATAGCTTCAGCCCGGGCAAGGTTCTTTGAGTTTAACATAACCCGCACCATTTCTTGAAGCATTTGATTCTTTCTTTCCACCACACCATTTTGTTGTGGTGTCTTGGGTGCTGAGAACTCGTTAGAAATGCCCTTTCTTTGACAAAATTGGTTGAAACTTTCATTCTCAAACTCTCTCCCATGATATGTTCGAATTCGTATGACACTGGAGTGATAGAGTTTCTTGAACTTTTTGTACTGCTTCTTGAAGTGATCAAAGGCTTCAGACTTTTCTCTAAAGAATTCGACCCATGTGAATCTTAAAAAATCATCAGTACACACTAACACATATTTCTTTCGACCTATACTTTCAACTTCAATAGGTCCCATCAAATCCATGTGAAGTAATTCAAAGCATGTGCTAGTGTTAACAGAATCAGTGACGGGGTGTGAAGCACGAGTTTGTTTACCTTTTGTTCATGGGGCACATACTTTGTCAGGGTTGAACTTCAGATTTGGAACACCTTTGACTGCATCTGCTTTAAGAAGTTTTTGAATGCAATGAGTACTTGCATGTCCCATTTTCTGGTGCCACAGTTCAGCTTCGTCAGGCTTTGACACCAGAAATCTTCCTTCTTGTTCAGCTTGATAGCAGTTATCTAAGGATCGACTACCAAACATAACACACTTGTTAGATTTATCGTATACCTCACAAACGTCCTTGTCAAACTTGACAACCATCCCATCATCGCATAATTGACTTATGCTAATCAGATTGGCTGTGAGTCCTTCCACATACAACACATGTTGAAGTTTTGGGAAGTCTGGCACGTTCAAGATTTCTTTCCCTGTAATTCTTCATTTAGCTCCTCCTCCATATGTTACTGAACCACCACAAATTTCTGAGTAGTTTGATAGACATGATCGATCGCCTGTCATATGTCTGGAGCAGCCACTGTCAAAGTACCATGTACCTGTAATGTTAGTCTTTAAAGAAGTATAAATAACAAAACAATTTGAACTTGTTTTCTGGTTTTCATCCGCAATTCTTTTCCTACAGAAAGGCTTGATGTGACCTGCCTTGTTGCAATAATGGCACACATACTTCTTTGACTTTTCCTTGTCGTTTGACACTCTGGTGTCAGACTCCCCTTTTGTGAATTTGATCATGTTTTGAGGATCAAAGAGACTAGAGCTGGGAGTTGTTTGATCTTCACACCCAAGTCCACTTCCATTTGATGTCTTAGTGGCAAGGATCTCATCAAGAGTGTCACGTCCATGATTGATTTTGTCAAAGATAGAATTAGCCTTCTTCAGCTTGTCCTTGAGATGACTAACATCTTTGCCCCTCCGAGTGAGAAGAACTTCCAACCTCATAAGTTGTCTCCTTAAGGACTGATTCTCTTGTTTAAGCCTTTCAATTTCATGACTTTGTTCCTCACATCTTCTATCCACAATTTTAAAGAGTTCACTGACTTTCTCCATCTCTTTTGGTGTAGTACCAACGTTTTCTTCTTCCTCATTGCTTTAACCTGAAACACACTCAGACATTGACACATCAGAGTTAGAAGCATTGTACCAGTTATTGTGTCACCACATGGTACGATGATGAGATCATTCCCATCTTCATTTCTTTCAAGCTCCTCTGTGTTGTCCGTCTCCATCAGGTCATCTTCATCAAGTTCCTCAATCCTGACATATAACACAACCTTCTCATCCTCATCCTCATCAGTGTCAGAGTCGTCACTGAGGGTGGTGTTAAAGTTAAGCTTCTTTCTTCTTAGAACAGTTGGACATTCGTTTGCAAAATGACCCATTCCAGAACATCCATGGCATTTGACATTATCAAAAGTAGAGCTTTCTGAAAAAGGATTAATACCATTTTTGGAGTATTTATCACTCTTACGAGATGATGTGGATGAGTTACTTGAGGCACTTGAGGGCACAGAGGTTGTAGTCTTAAACCTCCTTGCGCTGGATTCACCTTTTCCTTTCTTCACGGATCTCATGAATTTGTTGAACTTTTTTGTCAAGAACACCAGATTAGGATGTTCCTCATCTAGCAATTCATCGTCTGACACCTCGATATCAAACTTTGATGACTTTGACACACTTTTGACTATTGCATATGATAAGGATATGATAGAGACATATCACAATTAATGGTGCGGAGTTGATAAAGAAAATGACATAAAGATATGGTACAGTGTTGAATATTATGAGATAAGGATATGATAGAGACATATCACAATTAATGGCGCAGAGTTGATAAGAAAAATGACATAAAGACATGGTGCAGTGTTGAATATTATGAGATAAGGATATGATAGAGACATATCACAATTAATGGTGCAGAGTTGATAAGCAAAATGACATAAAGACATGGTGAAGTGTTGAATATTATGAGATAAGGATATGATATAGACATATCACAATTAATGGTGCAGAGTTGATAAGGAAAATGACATAAAGACATGGTGCAGTGTTGAATACTATGAGATAAGGATATGATAGAGACGTATCACAATTAATGGTACCGAGTTGATAAGGAAAATGACATAAACACACTGAAACAAATTGTAATACATCGAAACACAACAAAATACATCAAATGTTGAAGATTGGTGCAAAAAACACACTGAAATTACATGAAATAAGATTAATTAGATGGTCCAAACACAAGTGCCATCAGACGGATTTTGAGGTCTTCTTCTTCTAGAGTTAAGACATGTTTTGCCGGCAAGGTATTCAACGTCTTATTATACATCTTCATTTTATCCATCTCCTTTTTTGTTGCCACAACATTCTTCATAAACTCCAGTTCATTATCTTTGGAGATTCTCATTGCACGTAATTCTGCAACAAATTCATTAGATGAATTAGATGTAGAAACTTTACCTTTTCCTTTCATTTTTGCCTTGTCTCTACCCATTGGGCGGGAAATAGAAGCTCTGCTAGTTGGAGTTTCTTCACCAGAAGACACATAATATCCCCCATCTTCATATGTTTTTATCTTTGTAGCTTCTACCATCATCTTCATCATTGTCCTCTTCATTTTCACACCGAAGTGATGTTATATCCCACTTTGGATGTTTGCATATAACTTCCTTGAATACAACAAAATCCTGAAACTTGCCTCTAGTGCCACCTTCTTCATAAATTGTCTGAGCTTCTTTCTCAATATCGATCTCGCTCATTCCAATCCTTTTTCGAGCATACGCCTCCTTGTAAGCACCCACCCACCGATTTACGTTTTCACTAAGTCGTTTCCAACGACCTTTCATCGATTCAACGTTCCTTTCGTTAAGATCATTTGGGTTTTCTGCTTGACGATCGTGATACAATTTATGTACACGACCCCATAACGAGGTTTCCCTTTTGATTTTCCACGTATGCTATCCTCACTAGCATAGATCCATGAAGACATGAGGGCTACATCTTTTACACACCAACTAGTTTTTGAACCTTTTGGCATTTTGGTACTGAGAGATTCAACATCTTGAGAGGAATGAGAGTTATTGAAATTAGAAGAATATGAAAAATTTTGATATTCAACATTTGGAAATTGTTGCGAATTTTGGTAGTTTGAATAGTTTTGGGAGAATGGATAATCTTGTTGGCTTGGACAATTTTGGGAAGAGAAGAAGTAATTGGAATCATTTGGATCCTTAACAAGATATCAAAATGAAGAAATACTAGAGAAAATAGAAGTTTTGGTTGTGAATGAAAATGTATCAATATTGGGTTCATTTTATAGAGAAAAAAAATTTGTGATTTTTGGTATAATTTTTTTTAATTATTTTGTGAATTTATCCAAAAAATACGAATATCCAATCACAACTTGCCAAGTGGTAGCATGTGAGTGGATGACACTGCCGCTCGTCTGACGTCCACAAAGTCATGACACTCCTCACACAAAATTTCCTTTTACAATTTTTTTTATTCAGTTTATTAATATTTTATGCATGTCATTTTAGCAAATGTCATTGCTAACCGTCGTCTTACACTTAAAAGTCAATTATTTAAAAACAAGTAAAATAAAAAACTAGCCCTACTTTAACTATTCATAATATTTATTTAAATTATAACGCTCCAACCATAAAATTAATATACAGAAACTAAAATTACTTAATTATATTTTAATTATTTTGCTGTGAAGATCATAGGAAAACTTTCTTATATTCTTTTAAACAAAAACAACAGGTGCAATAACACTATTAAATCACATAAGACAACAAACTAAACTATCTTCCTAAAAAGGACTGCAATCATAATGATTGAAGTCATGTGCCAATAATAAGGAAAAAGAATTTGATAAAATTGAAATTGAAACAATAATCCCTGTTCAATGCAATGCCAAAGAAAATCTTGAATTCATGTCAAAAAATACATATCCTATTCGCAACTCCTTGTCAAGAAAGAACAAATCGAGATGGAGCTTGACTTCTTTCGTCAGGCCATCTCCAACCCGAAACACTAAACTCAAACCCAAAATGCAGTAAATATCAAATCAAATAGTAATTTATCTCCAACCCAAAACACCAAACTCAAAACCCTAAAGAATATTCACAACATATTCTTTCTTTTTTCAATTTTTTATACTTTTCAAATACTACCAATATATTTATCGAATTTACAATTTGATTCCTTTATTAAATTCAATGAAATAAGTTATTATAATATGATTAATTATTAACAAATATAAAATATTATTAATATATATTTATAAAAAATATTATTTTAATATCTATTTAATTAAAAAAGAAAATTATTTTAACATTTATTTAAAAATCAAAATTAAAAATCAACTTAAAAGGCAAAAGGGAAAAATTGAAAGGAAAAAAAATTGACAACAAAAAGGCGAGATAAAATATCAAAAAATAACAAACAAAATGAAAATTTTAAAAAGACTAGAAAATGAAAATTTTAAAAGAACAACAAAATGAAAGTCAAGAAAAGAAAAAATCAACAAGTAAAAGGACTAGAATGAAAATTTAAAAAAAATTGCAGTATCTACAGTAACACCTCATATTTAAGGTGAGAGGGAAGAAAAACTCAATTTGGGTTTAGGTTTGGGGTTGGGTTGGAGGTGAAAAAACTCCAAGTTGGAGTTTGCAGCTGGGTTGGAGACGCTCTTAGAAGCACAAGAGCTCCTGTTTCCCTAGCAGTCAATATTATTATTATTATTGTTGTTGTTTTTTTAATAATTTCAGATATGAAAGTTGTTTGAAGGATCAAAGTAATGAGGCAAAAGATGCAAATCCTAGAAAAAATCGTCTTCATTAAAATAAACAACATGAACTCCAATTCATAAAGGATAATGGGTGAAGAAATGAAAAAGAAGAGAAATTGACAAATTTATAATTGTCCACTCAAGAAGAAGAGAGTGGGCTATACATTAGTTTTATTTGTTTTTTAAAATTTAAGCGAGTTATCGAGCATAATGATCTAGAAGACAATATCGTTATTTTAATTTAATTTAGGAAATAAAATTAGCCTAGTTAAAATAGGGGCTATGTTTTTTTTTTTTTAAATGGGGATTCATTGCCAAGAATTAAAAGTCCCTACTGGCTAAAGAAAAAAGCCAGCTAGGGAAATTGTTCGTCCAAATGACGAAATCATTACAATTAGCTCCAAAACGAGCCAGATTGTGAGTTACGCTATTAGCTTCACGAAACATGTGAGAAAAACCAATAATAAAATCTATTATCTATTATATATATATAAGGAAGAAGTTTGAAGAAATTACAGAAATGTCATTTTCCCGACTAAAAACATCACATCACAAAATTATTTTATTATTTTTTTCCTTTTCTTTTTATTTAATCCATCTATATTTTATCCTTATATATACATCCTTAAACCACTTAATTATGTGACAAGATTAATAAGTGATAAATATTAGTTATATGATAATATTTAACTTATTTATCAAATTTATCTCATTCATAAAATACTACAATTTGTAACCTATTTTTTTTAAATCTATTATTAAGATAGTATCTTATTGATCTAAATAAATTATAGGTATACAATAGATAATAGATAAATAAGTTAGAGGATATTATTTGAGCCAATTTGTTTTTTCAAAATTACAAATATCATTTTTTTAGAGTTCTTTTTATTTTAGGTTAGAATTTCAAAACATAATATAAATTAGGTGAAAACTTGATCATAATTCTATTATGATGGATCATTTTTTCTGAAGGTTGAATTATAGAGTATATAGTCTCACACTTATATTTATGAATATACTAGACTTGATTTTTGGAGCAAAGAGTTTTGATTTGAGTTTGATGGTAACTTTAATTTTTAACAGCCTAATATTTTATTTTTTATTTTTCATTTTTTTTGTAGATTGTAATACATAAATTGAGAATAAAATTCATGGGTATTAAACTTTATATATATATATATATATATATATATATATATATATATATATATATA
>JAPKLW010000724.1:306151-327004 GCA_026898455.1 Plectranthus barbatus
ATATATATATATATATATATATATATATATATATATATATATATATAATGTATGAATTAAAGTTCATTCAAATGACATATTGTAACTCGAAATCATGACCTATTGGACACAAGTAATATGTTAATTACTTTCGTTTCGCGTTATGAGTGATTTTATATTTTTCTAATCCTCTAACACATACACTATAAAAAGGTTATTTTAAATAATGAAATTTAATTATACAAAGATATATGTAAATATATAAGAATATAAACTAATATATTTCACATGTAAACATTTAGTCTATTATTTTGAGAGAAATTCATTTTTAGATTTTATAAATGAATTTCACGAGGGAAAGAAAATAAAATTTTAATTGTATTTATCTAAATCTGCAAATATATAGATATTAATATTATAGTTATATTAATATATTGATGAAGCAAATTACACAAATGAAGAGGAATGTCCCGAATATTATTTAAATATATAATCAATTGATTATAATTAAAACGCTACCCACGACACTCCAGATTAATAACTCACTCAATCTAATTATATTATATATTATTATTTATTAGTTTTATTCCGGTAAAAGAAAGTATCCAATTTCACCATATATTATTAGAAAAGATATGGGCTCAACATGCATAAAATTCTCTATAATATAATAACTCATGACTTTCTAATATCAAACATATAGATTATTATAATAAAAAAATTGCATTACAATATGATTTGAGATATATAGGAACTTAAGAACTGCCCAAATTTCTACTTTTTCAGAAAATATATTTTGGCCTTAGTTTGAATAATTCTTAATTGTGTACAATTTATCTATTATGATATATTCATTAAATATAATCATTTGTTGTTTTTAATTTTTTATTAATAATATTATAAATGATATCTCTTCTTAAAATTATGATAATTTCTAAATTTATGCTTATATATATGGATTAATATAAGGATGAACCTTCAAATATATATAATATAAAAATTATAGATTCATTTAAACAAAATTACTTTTTAGAAAATCTTAGCAATCGAGATTATTAAAAGAAATAATAAGTATATTTTTTCACTTTATCCCAATTATGTGGTTTCGTTTTTCTTTTTTTACATTCATCATTTGATAAGTATTTTCATTATTAAAATTAACATACTATCATTCAACTATATACTTCTATTTAAAATTATTTAAAACTAATAATATTTTGTACCCTATATATTTTACTTATCCAAGAAAATCATACAATTTGTCTTAATATGTTATAATAGAAGATGTATATTATATTATTGTTAAAAAATTATAAACTTAAAAAATAAAATCAAATATAGTATTTGAATTAATTAAAATCAAATGTAAATTTATGAATATATGCAATTTAAAAATATAAAAATAAATAAATTGACCGTTGCACGGGTGTAATTCTAATTTTAATTTAATTTAGGAAATAAAATAAACCTAGTTAAAATAGGGGCTATGTTTTTTTTTTAAATGGGGATTCATTGCCAAGAACTAAAAGTCCCTACTGGCTAAAGATAAAAGTCAGCTAGGGAAATTGTTCGTCCAAATGACGAAATCATTACAATCAGCTCCAAAACAAGATAGATTGTGAGTCACGCTATTAGCTTCACGAAACATGTGAGAAAAACCAATAATAAAATATTCTCTAAGTTCACAGATAGTGTCGGCCAAATATTTTGGAAAGAAGGCTGAACATTCTTTGAAGGTCATTTGCAACTTGATGAGAGTCAACAAAGATTTGCACATGGCTGAGTTGTTCTTGGACACAGACTAATGCCAAAGAATGTAACAAGAAATTCTCCTTCTGCGGAACAAAGGGGTTTTGGAATTGGCTTAGCGAGAACAACTTTGATAGAACCTTTGTCATCTATTACCACAACTCCAATACCAAACAAATTAAACTCTGGATGGAAGCACGCATCCACATCAAGGCGAAAAGATCCGACAGCGGGTGAAATCAATTTCCTTCAGCCGAGGGGGACTGTGGGCTTCTTGCGATGAATCAATGTTGAGGTTGCATCTTTACAATCGGTGAGAAGAGAAGAGGCCGCATCAAGGGATGGAGTCTTGAGAGGTTCATTTGGATTGAATCTAGTACAGTAAAGGTAGTTCCAGATCATCCACAACATAATATTGAAAGTTTTGAAGTCTATTTTCGATAGGAAGCCGAATAATCTTCCACAAATTTTCATAAAAGGAAGCCCTTTATATTTCTTCAAATGTGTCCAAAAACCATAATCCTTCCATAAATCTTTGATGAAAGGGCAAAAAGAAATAGATATTCCGTATCTTTTTTCATTTTGCATCCCTCACAAAAAATCTATTTTTCCGATATTCTGAATCTTTAGGTAGAGTTCTGTATGGATATAATCCTTGAGAGCCCTTCAAAGAAAAATTCAAATTTTAGGTGGAATTTTTAATTTCCAAACCATCTTATTCCAGTCCTCCGGAGGCTTCGTGGATTGGTGCTCTGGAGTCTTGAAGTAGTCTGTTTCAAGTAGGTAGGCAGATTTAACAGTGAAATTGCCATTATTTGAATGCTTCAAAGTTATAATACCTCTCTTCTCTGAATTACTGTCGAGAAGACATGTTCCATTAATGGTGTTTCCCTGTTCAAGAAGACTTCGGCTCCAAACAAGAGATCTCCAAAGATAAGATGAATTTGATCTGGCACGAGCTTCAAACATTGAACAATTGGGGAAATACCTATTTTTCATAACTCTCGCTGCAAGAGAGTTTGGGTTTTTTCAGAGTCGCCAAAATTACTTGGCAAGA
This sequence comes from Plectranthus barbatus, assembly GCA_026898455.1. Classification (NCBI taxonomy): domain Eukaryota; kingdom Viridiplantae; phylum Streptophyta; class Magnoliopsida; order Lamiales; family Lamiaceae; genus Plectranthus; species Plectranthus barbatus. The sequence continues at coordinate 308,937 of JAPKLW010000724.1, forward strand.
AGAGCTTTGTTGAAACTTTCCAAATCGCGAAAACCAATTCCACCTCTTTCTTTTGGTTGACAAAGCGATTTCCTACTGGACCAATGAATTTTTTAGTGATTCTCCTTATCACCCCACCAAAATTTTGGCACAAGCTTTATTGATGTCCTGGAGGATGCTTTTAGGAATTTTGAAACAAGTCATGGAATAAGTAGGGATGGCCTGGATCACAGCTAAGGCTGGCAATTTCTGACACGACACGATAATACGACACGAACACGCATGATAATAGCGAGCACGAACACAGCATGAACCCGTTAAGCTCAAACACGATAACAACACGACACGATAACAACCCAACACGATAACAATACGACACAATAACAACATGACACAATAACGACCCAACACGATAATGATCTGCATTACAGAAATTGTCAGGTGTACACTTAGGACTAAAGAATTTTGATTCAACAGGACACGAACACGCACGATAATAATGGGCACGAACACAACACAAACCTGTTAAGCTCAAACACGAACACGACACGAACCCGTTAAGCTCAAACACGAACACGACACAAACCTGTTAAGCTCAAACTCGATAACGACCCGACATGATAACGACCCAACACGCACGAATTGCCAGCCCTAATCACAACTTTGATAAGGACTTCTCTCCCATCAATAGAAAGGTATTTGTTCTCCCAGGAATTGAGTTTTTTTATGATGCAATCTTGGATATAGCCAAATTGCATTCTATTATTTTTCATAGAATGTGTCGGGAGGCCCAGATACATGGAGTGAGTGTTGACCATCTAAATCAAGCTCCTTTTGAATGAGCTCTCGGTCTTTCTCTGAGACTGTCAGGCTAAAAGTGATGCTCGATTTTTCAAAACAAATAACTTGTCCAGAAGCTAGAGATGGGAGATTTTGATGCTTTTGCAATCATCAATTTTTGCCTTGAAGAAGAGGAGACTGTCGTCAACAAAGAAGAGATGGGAGATTAAAGATCCAGACTTTCTAAAATTAACGCCTCTGATTTTGCCCATATTTTCGTGTTCATGAATAAGAGAAGATAGGCCTTGAGCACATAAAACAAACAGCAGAGGTGAGAGAGGATCTCCTTGGCAAAGACCTCTAGAAGGCCTGATATCTCCATAGACACGATTGTTTAGTATAAATGAATACCTGATTGAAGAAATACAATTCATGACGACTTGGATGAACTTTTTGGGGAAGTAGAACTTATTCAGCAAGAAATTGATAAAGGTCCATTCAACTCTGTCAAATACTTTGCTCGTGTCAAGTTTCAGAGTTGCAAACCCATTATTTTTTTCCTTTTTCTGATTGATAACATGCATACATTCGTAACCAATGAGAATGTAAATATGATGAGACAGCCAGGGAGGAATGCGCTCTGGTTAGAGTCCATGATTTCATTCAGGGCAATCTTGAACCTCTTCACCATAGCTTTTGCCACAATTTTATAGATAGTGTTGCAAAGACTTATAGGACAAAAATGTTCCATCTTTTTTGCTGAAGATCGCTTAGGTAAACGAACAATGTAGGTGTTGTTCTAGCGAGAAATATCATTTCCTTGGTTTAGAACATCCAGGACCTCTTGAGTAACAAGATCTCCAATAATAGGCCACAAATGTATGAAGAAATAGCTTGGGAACCCGTCTGGACTCGGAGCTTTTAATGGGTGCTGGGAGAACACAACATCTTTAATTTCCTCTTTGGTAAACGGTTCCTCCAGAAGTTGGTAAGAACTGTGGTTGATTTTAGTGTGGATGACTGATCACTATTTTTTTATAATGATTTTTTATAGTGTAGTGACAAGTTAATATTATCGATCCCACGGAGATTGTAATATCGAACACCTCATATACTGAACCATTTGTTGTCGGTTTGTTGTCCAAGTAAACAGAATTTTGAAAGGGTTTTGGGATTTAAAACTAATTTTGCAAGAAAATTAAATTAAAGCAAGTAATTAAATATGTTTTGAAAACTTCTTGAGAAAAGTTCAGATTCCAGGGCAAGTTCATGTCAAGAATAGCATGCAAGGGAATTTCATCGATCAATTTAAGATAAAGATTTGGTGGAACATCAGAAAAGTATTACAAATTCCAGGCTTTGGCAATTCATAAAGTAGATCATCAATTTCCTATATCCTCTCGGTCTCTAGGAAAATTAACAACTCCTCAAAACATCAGATTTATTCCTATGGATCTAATTCCTCTTTTCAGACATAATTAAAATCCATATTAAAAATTCTTAAATCCATTAATCAATTTTCACCTTGCGGTCTCAAATTAATTAATTATGAAAACCTAATTAGATGGCCAATTTAATCAGAGTTGAAAAGGCACAAGAATTATTAAACCAATTAAAGTATTGATCGATTCAATCACCTAAACATGCATCCAAGACAATCACATAAGCCCTAGAATCTGAATAAGGATTTACCTACTCATATTCATGTTAAACATAATCATGAAAGGATAAAACCTGTAATAAAACTTCATAGAGAAAACAAGTCTTGATATTGCATCCAATCTTCAAAGGTTCGAGTCCAATCTCACCACAAAGCGAAAGCAATTCGAGAACAAGAAAAACTCTAGGGTTCAAGGCTCCAAAAACAGCATCCCTCGCAAAAATCGCCTAATAAAATAATATATACTAGGTTTAAATTGTCCCAATATGGAAATAAATCAAAAACAGCAACTTCCAATTTTTCCGACCCGTATTTCGATCGACACAAGGCCAGTCGATCGAAATGGTTGCTTCAGACTAAATCCTTCACGTTGAACTCCCTGTCGGTCGACACAATTTCCGTCGGTCGACAGGAACTCACACGGTCGACATACATCCTGTCGACCGCTCTGAACTTCCCTGATCTCTCGATTCTTCATGTGCCTCTGTTTCGATCGACGCAATGTCAGTCGATCGACACAGAGGTCTTCACCACACGGCTCTTTTTCTCACTTAGCCAATTTTCTCTCTAAAAACCTGTATTTTTCAGCATGACAAGCAAATTAGGTACAAAAGTCATGCGATGCTCAGAATTCAAAGTAAACACACCCTAAATCTATCAAAACAACGAGAAAATCCATAGATAAGTGAACGAAATAGCGCACTTATCAATGACTTCCCGAACGCCATTAAGCTTTAAGGAGTTAGGCATGGTGCTCGTGAACAGGGTCTGGAAGTAATCTTCAATACTCTTTGCCTTGCTATTTTCTTCCATGAAGAGAATACCTTGGTGGTTTTCCCAGCTCTTTGATATTGTTTTGATATTTCCTTCATGTAGCTTAAGCATGAAAATATTTCATCAGAGATCATGTCGAGAAGAGAGATATTGTCGTGAAGTATATCAGAACTGAAAATTAACTAGCGGATATCTTCACCAAACCACTTCCAGAAACTAGATTCAAGGAGCTTTGCATCAAGTTGAGTTCCAATTCTCAGTTTTGAGTTTTCACCCATATTTAAGTATTCAGTTTCGTGGTTCTATACTTAGCCATTTTTGTCAAAAAAGTGGTATTGGCGTAGAAACTAAAGAACTGACTTTTCAAAACTAAGTTCTAGTTTTCGTGTTTTAGAAACTAAGTTCAAACTCTCAGTTTAGAAACTGAAACTTAAATGCAACTCACTTTTCAGTTAGAGAGGTGGGATGATTCAAAATTTAAATCCTGGCTTATCCTATACGGCGCATTCAATGCGGAACAGACGCCGCCCAATCCTGGACTGCCACGTAGGAGACCCTGCTCCCCACATCAGATCGAGTCAAAAGTAGTTGAACTGGTGGTAGATCTCAGCCCTTAATTGCAAAATGTTGACCCAATCCTAGCCATCGAACCTGGATTCTGAATTCTATATATATGTAACCTATTTCCGACGGTTATCCTTTACAAATCCTTGTCTTCTCGGTTCTATATTTGCACTTCACCAAACCTAGAAAATCCTTAGAACATTCAAGACACTCAACATACATTCCCTTCATTTACTCCCAATCATTGCCATCAATATGCAGAGACGTACCAGTGCCTAGAATCCAGAACATACCACATCCACCTCTGACCGTGAAGACTCTCTTTCGGTTGATCATTATCTTCCTTACCCCCAATTTCTGAAACTATCTAAGGATGATCCAGAGAAACTAACTCCAGAGCAGAAAAGGGCTGCTCAAGTCCACAAAAAGAAGATCCTGTTTCTGGATCAAATTACAAATGTTTGTCCAGACTCTCGTTTAGGATAGAAATTGAGAAATGAGGAGTTGGTATATTTTTTGGCTGCTCGCCCTAAGAGGTTTTATCCGTATCTAGTAGCAGAATTTTATGCAAATGTCATTGTGACAACTGATAAGAGGTCTTTCAATACCTTTGTCGCGGCTGTGACGATCAAAGTCAGCTCTAAGCTGCTCAGCCAAACCTTCTATCTACATAACGATGGAGTTCAAATCCATACTTATCTCCAAGGTGAAGGAAATCAACAAGCCTGCAAGCACATGGAGAATCATTGGGAGAAGTAGAAGAAGGCCACTGTCCAGAATGCATGGAAGGTAAATCACAAGACATCCGAACTGGATGCCTTCTACAAATCTTTGGGCGACATTGTCATAAGGATGTTGCAGTGTGAGGTGGGCTCTCACTCCGAAATGAGTAAGAAAAAATACTCTGTCTTGATGGCCCTAGATGACGAGGTCCATGGAAATTGGGCGGAGTTTGTGTTTGATAGACTTTTGGATAATGTGGAGAGGAAAGTCTCCATTCCGGATAAGGGGACATTTGCCACGGGTGTTGGCTTTGGGCTAAAGGTGAGCTACCTGTTAGAGAAGATGGTGCAGGTGGTGGAAGATGGAGAAGCCCTAGTGCCAACTGACTTTATCCCACCCAACCACGAGATGAAGGAAGTCGTAAGTTTTGAAGAGGAGGAAGATGAGGAAGAGGAGGAAACTGAGAAGGAGAAGGAAGATAGTTTCCAGGAAGCAATGGAGAATCTTCCAACTCTGACCAACCTTGGGGAGGTTACAAGCGGGCTATACCGGAGGCTGCGAAAGAAGTATGAGATTGAGAAGCAGTCGAGTCCATCACATGGGAGATTTTGGGATGCAAGTATCCCTGTGGTAGTAAGTGTTGGGAATTATTTGTGAATTCCTCCCTTATGATCATATTATAAAAGGTTTTGTTGGATCAAACCTTAGTAGTTGGTCGATCAATTGCTGAATTCTAGCATAGTCTAGCAACTCTGTTGTAATGTCCTGTTTAGGAAAAATATCAAGTTGTAATAGATTAGGAAGTTCTTGAGAAAACTGTTGAAGGAGTTAGCAGATGGAACGAAGAATATCAAGTTCAAGCAACTTCGGAATGCTAGGAGTATTCTCAGCAGATGGTAGCTGCTAGAGAAGTCAGCAGATGAGAATGATTGCTAATACGTTAGCAATCAAATGCTGAAGAAAGAGACTACTAGGAGCATTCGCTCAGCAGTTAGCAGTGAGGATATAGCAAGATGCTAAAAGAGTTAGCATTCGCCACTGCTAAGGAGATAGCAGAATGCTAAGGCGTTAGCATTCGCTGCTAAGAAGAAGATTGCTAGAAGACGATAGCAATCAAGGACCTAGACTTAAGTGCTAAGTAAGCATCTGCTGAGGAGTCAGCAGATTGGCAACAAAGAGACTGCTAGAAAGTCGTCAGCAATCAGAAGAGTTAAAATACCTAGCAGAGTACTCCCAGCAGTCAGCATTCCCCGATAGAATGTCTAGCAAGGAGATACTCAGCAGATACTTGCGAAAGACACCCGTTCTGACAGAAAGTACAACCAAGGACAAAAGCTTTCCCGAAGTAGTTCGCAAAGTACTGTATGATGCCGGAAAGGTGGAAAAAGCAAGTTACTCTCTTGGACGAAGGATTCGTTGTGTCTAACGGATCTGGAGATTCAAAGTTTGAATCTCCAGATATTAAAGCAAAGTCCAACAGAGAGAGACGACTATTGCTTCCATTACTCACGAGCTAAGGAACCTAAAACCACTCGAAAAGACTTTTACTGTGAGATTCCTTCGACAAAACAAAAAGTGAGAAAAGTAGTCAGTTGAGAGTTTACATCTGAGAATATTCAAAGCTCTCAACAACCGCCGTAGTGTCCCCATTCAATATCTGACACTACATTGAAGAGATTCCTTGATTTAGCTCAAGAATCTTCAATCATTAGGATACCTTACAAATCAGGAAGCATCCAACAGTCATTTCTGGAAAGATCTAACTCCGACGGGCATTAGCCGCAATCAGACAGAGTTTGGAGAAAACTATAAAATCTCCACAGTCGCGAAGGATAAGTTTTACGAAGGTGATGCCCTTGACTTGGCCTGAGCTGCGGACTAAGAAGAATGAAGTAACAGAGGATAGCTTTGTTGTGGCCGGCTCGAATGCTCACCGCCTATAGCAAGTGTTCGGCGAATCCTTGTATTTTGTATACTTTCTTAGTGAGATTCTTAGCATTTCGGCTAAGGAGTGGACGTAGATCTATTTGATCGAACCACTATAAATATTGTGTCTCTTTACTATTTTATTGATTTACTATTTCTTGTGTTTGATTTGAAACCTAGCAACCAAATTGCTAGAGTATAACTGTAAGGAAACCCTAAGGACTAATCTGAGCTAAACAATCCTTGATAAAGAACTTAAGTGCAAGTGAACGTTTAATATTCCATTGCATTTCATGTGTGTTATTTGTTATTCACTGCGACGACTCTGATCTCGGGACCAACAGTAAGGAAAAAGAGAACCCCAACCACCAGGCCCCAAAAGAGAGAAAGCCCAAACTGAAGAGGAGCAGAGGAAGAGAGATGAAGTTGAGGTTGAGAAAGCCAAGAGTGTTGAGAAGGGAAAGGGGAAGATGGCTGAGAAGGAGGAAAGGAAGAAGAGGAAAGGAGATGATTTTGATCTCTCCATGTTGGATGCTTCTGCCAGGAGGAAGTTGACATTCAAAGAGCCAACAGCCACTACTCAGAAGCTGGTTATCCCCGCCCCCCTCTGCTCATACACCATCTGATTAGGCATTTGCCAATCTTTACAAGGAACCTCATGGTCTTGACCAACACCCTGAGAAGCAGATCGTTGAGGTTTTGGTGGAATATGATATTATTGGAGGGGAGACCGACCTAGAAGAACCTGTGAGTATTGTTGTTTTGTTGGCCAAGAATATTCTGGAGTGTGTATTTGCAGAGTAGGAGAAGGCTCTGAAAGAGGCGGAGAAGTTGCGGGCGATCACCCCGGCAAAACTGGCAGAAACTGAAACTAACAAATCCTTGGCCCAGACTGGAACTAAGACAGGGCATGTTGAGTCTTCTAAAGGTGGTGAGGGAGGTAACACTGACACTGAAATGTCTTCTGATGACTCACTAACCCCTTCTGACACAGAGATGGATTTGGAGGATCCCACCATCCATGAGCTCGATTTCTCACGACAGACTTGGAGTGTGGAGATACCATCTATGGGACTCGAGGGATAAGGATATGCTATCTAAGCTCAGTCAGTTTGATAACTACAAGATACCTCTCAGTGGGCTACCGCATCCAGAAAACACTGCTGAAAGACTAAAGCTCTGGTGCCCACCGATTGCGTTGACAGATGTTGGGGATGCTAAGTTGATACCCTGGGCTGCAGAGATATCTGAAAGGGTAGAGAAGACAATAACTGAAGTAATTATGTTAGTCAACCCTGATATTCTGGCAGAGGAGGAGGATGCCTTGAGCGATGACCTGAAGGAGGAGTTAAGGCGATGGAGACGTTTTGACCTGGTGAAGCATGAGCTTAATGAAGAAGATCATCTAATCATGTAGGCATGGCTCAGGCTCACCTTCTGGAGGTTGGAGGGGATTTGGGCATAAGAGTGGAGTGCCAAGAAGGAATCGAGGCAGATGATTGGGGGGGAAGTAAGGAACAGGCTCCTAACCATTCGCGCTTACCAGAAGCAAACTCACAATGAGATGGATGCGTACTTAGATATTCACAGACTCCCCCTACTAACTTTTCCTTCGAGCCTGAAGTTCAAATTCCCATTTCTGCAATCCCAATTTCTCAAGTCTCTCTCCCCCAAAGTGAAACTAACGAAATTCAAGTTCTAGTTTCAACTCCCGAAGACTATCAGAACATCATTGTTGCCAGGCTAGAGAAGGTAAGGAGACTCTCTGAGCAGTAGAGGAGTTTGGAAGCTGAAGTACAAAGGGCGAAATAGGAGCTTACTGAAGCTGAGTTGGAGAAAGAAGAATTGGAGCAGGTTGTTGCTCTCTCTCAAGCCTTACATCTTGTTTATGTAGTAGAGAGGACAGCCTCGTCTCTTCAGACGATTAAAGATCAAGCTCAGGAGCTCAAAGTTGTGGGAAGACTTGTTCAGAATCATCTTTTTGTGGACAAATTCAGAATTCACTTGGCAAAACTTGAAAGAAAGCAGAAGAAGAAGAAGAAGAAGACGAGCGTCTGAGGCAGGAACAATTTGATCGTGAAGAAGAGAAAAGAACGGCGACTAGTGGAATGGTATTCTTTGATACCACTATCATGTCAACTGAGACTCCACTAATTCAACACCCAGAGGACTCCTATCAAGCTACCTCGAGCCATTCTCCAGCCGCCTTGTTTGCTGAGATGAAAAGCTATGTGCAAAAACAGATCGAAGCAATCAAGCAGGAAAACCAAGAGGTAAAGGCGAGGTTGGATGCTAAGGACAAGAAGGATGCTGAAATCGTTGAATCCATCTCCTCCATTAAGCAGACTGTCTTGACCCTCTTCGATGTTGTCAAAAAGGGGGAAGAGGAGCATTAAAAGGAGAAGAATTAGAGGAAAAAGAAAGAGAGAGAAGAGAAGAGAAGAGAAAGAGGGAGAAGAGAAGAGAAGAGAATAAACTAACTTTAGAGGACGTCAGCTTTCAGTTTCAAAATTCAAGCGCACATGAAAAATAAGGAGACACAAGAAACTCGAAGTGGATTTCAAAGTCAGACTCAAGATTCCTTAAAGTATAAATCAAAAGGTTAGTAGGAGGAAACTTGAAACTTAGATTCCTCGGACTGAAACTTAGTCTGACAAGAGCAGGTAGAAAGTACACTGCCAAAAGTGAAAAGCAGACGGTAGAGCAGAGCAGACCAGAAGAATGGGCTATGATTGGATGACCCAATCTTTGTCTCTAATGGTTGGATTGCTGAAACTAACGGCAGATTTCAAATTGTCATCCAAGATCTCTATAAATAGTCCAACACTTTAACAAGAAAACACACAGATTCTCGTGCAAAACTTAGCCAAAGCTCTGTCAAACTGAAAAGTCAAAAAGCTCTCTAAAGCTATCTATTTACTCCATGTTATCTGAACGCGAGGCTTAAGTCTTTCGACTCAAGCTACTAATTATGTGCATGTCAGTTTTCCACTCCGGATTACTGATTTTCACGAGCATTGCCAACAACCTTGAAGTTTTGGGAAGAACATAAAACATCATTATCCAGATTGAAGGCTACAAGGTGCGTCCTCACTTCAAGATGAAGAAGGAAGCAGGAACAAGGAGTTTCTGGGTGAGTGACGCTAGCAGACCGAAGAATGAAGGTTTCCGACGGGCTAGCCATAGATCGTGAGAAGGCTTGTAAACTGATCCTTAGTGATTTCCGGATTGATTTCGGAAGAGTTGACGTAGGACTTCGTTTCCGCACCACTATATAATATCATGTGCCATTTACTACTTTTTAAGTTTCTGCACTTTAAGTTTACTTGCTTATTTGAAACCTTCGATACTATCTAAGTATTTAAGGTTATATCCAGAAACTAAAACTTATACTTATCCGAGCTTAAAACTGAGTTTTATCAAAACTGAAAACTGAGTCTCTGAAAGTCAGTTTTCAGACAAGTGCAATATTGTTTTTAATACTTCCGCTGCATACTTTCGTACTCTGATTTTGGGACCAACAACGGAGTAGTACATCCTCTTCCTCCAAGAAATGAGTGGGATATATTAGCGGAGGTAGAAGCATGTGTTATTTTGCCACCAATTATAACTCGTAAAGTAGGCCAACCGAGAAATAGTCGTCGTCCTTCGGGAGCGGAGGTCGACCAAAGTTCAAGTAGTAGACAACGAGCACACAAAAAATGCAGTCTTTGTGGATCTACATTTCACACAAAATTTAACTGTCCCGATAGAATTCCACCAAATTAATTGTTTTTATAATTGAAATACTTGTTTGGTGAATTATTTGTGTTATTATATTAACTGAATTGTGCATTCACACTATCTTTGTGATTTGTATGTAATTCGTCAATTCGTGAATGCTTGATGAATTAAAGAAAGATTTGTATTCTTATATCTTTTAAACATTAAAGAATTAAAGAAACCTTTCAAATTAAAGAAAGATTCATATAATTTGTAATTTCGTGAATGAAAAGCATACTCATATAGAATTGGAATACATTTTTTAATTCAATTTTAAATAAATAATTAAATCAATAAACGAATTTAAGAAACAATGGAATTCATGAAACGAATTCACGAAACACTCGAAATAAAGATACAAACGAATTAAATCAAACAATTGACGAATTAAAGAAATGAATTCAAGAAACACTACAATTAAAGAAACAAAGCAATAAAAAAATACAAATTTTGGAATTAAAGAAAAATAATCGAATTAAAAAAACCAATTCAAGAAACACTTCAATAAAAGAAACAAACGAATTAAATGATACAAATTATCAAATAATTAATACAAATGATCTTTAATACCATTCGTGAATGGAATTCAAATTCCATCTCAGTTCACGATTCGTGAATGATGGAATCGCATCTCCATCGTGAATGGAATTGCAAACTAATAGATTCATGTTTTGCATAATATTATTCATTTAAGTATTTCAAAATGAGATGAAATCAAGAAAAAATATTATAGTATAAATTAGTTGTCCTAATCACTAATTTCAAGAGATGATATAGCTTTGATGAGACACTTTTTATCGATTGACTCAAATTTAGTTATTTTCTAGAGGAATTCATAAGCGTTGCTATTCTATTTATATTGTTATAATTTTTTGCTATTTAAAATTATTTACTCGTAAAAGAAAGCAAGAGGAAGAAAAGCAACGGTCTTTCTGTGTTCCTATTGGGCCGGTTGTCTAATGTAATCATGTTTATATAGAAGATTAATATTTGAGAAAAATAAATAGAGGCTGGGCCGACCCGTTTAGATAGCCCACTTCCATTTTGTATATTTTGAATAAAATAAGTTTTCTCGAGTATAATGTTTTTTGGGCTGAAATTGTGATTGGGAATATAAATATTTTTAGAAGGAAAAATATTCAAATGTAATACTCTCTCCGTTCCAGTTTAATTGTCCCACTTTTCTTTTTCGTATATCTCAGTTTAATTGTTTCATTACTAAAAAAATGTAACTTTTTCACACTCAATAATAAAATATTAATTCATCTCAACTTACTCTACACTCACACTCCTTGGTTATTGTGCCCGGTCAACCCGGAACAATTAAACCGGAACGGAGGGAGTATGTGGTATTGCATGGTTCGTGGCAGTCCTTATAGTTATACCTCGACACAGAATCGATGTTAGAACTTTGGATGAGTTCGATTAAATTGAGTTTTTCTATGATTAATTTGTAATACCCCAAGCTTAATTAAGCTTTTGTAATGCTCAATTGGTTTTAATAAAGAGAATTTCCTTAATTTGAGAGCATTCAATTTCATTTATCGCGATTGGAAATTTAATTATACAATTGAGTTGGAATTTAATTGTGTAAATTGGAAGGATTATCAAAGTTTGGTTGATGGAATTATTTGAGAAGGGTTTAATCATGAATTATATGGATTATTATGAGGGAATAAGGTAGAGTAATTCATGAGATATGAATTATATTTATATATAGAGAGATTATATTGGTATGTATAGATATACATATATACTATTTGAGAGGGGGAATATTGAACAAATATATGGAGAAGGATTGTCTCATTTTCACACCTTCACACTTCAAGCTTAGAGAGAGAAAGTGAGTGGAGAGCTTTTTATTCCCAAACCCGTTAGCCCTTTTCCCGGCGACATTCCGGCCAACTCCGGCCACCCCCGACCTAGCAGCCACCACCACTGTGTAGCTCTTCCTCTGAGCTTCGATTTGAGCTAAAGTGGACTCCGAGGGGACGAGTATTGACTGAGATATGGAGGAGAGAAGGTAAGGGTTTTACCATGTTGGATTTTTGGATTCTTGACTTTGAATCTTGTTCAATCGGTTGTAGATTAGAGTTTTGACGATTTGGGAGTGTTCCCCACCTTGTAGGGATTGTTCGGATAGCCTGAAAGTCGAGTTTCACCGCCGGAAACCGCCGCCGCCGCCGCCGCCGCCGCCGTCGACTTGAGCTCTCCGGTGAGCTTCGTTTTTCTCTCCGTTTTCGCATGTTTTTCATATTTGGAAGTGTTAATCGTGTTCTAGGATGTCTAGGGATGATGTAGATATGTTTGCATGTGAGTTTTGCCGGCCGGAATGTCCTAGATCAGATTTTGCAGGTTCAGCCGCGCAGAGAGTCGGGGAAGATGACCCGTGTCGATCGACAGGATGTGTGTCGATCGACACGGAGGACGCATGGCGAGGGAGGTCGATTGAGCACTCCTATCAGTCGACAGGATGTGTGTCGATCAAAATGAAGGCCGCTCGATGAAGAAGATCGATCGAACTCTCCTGTCGGTCGACAGGATGTGTGTCGATCGACATGAGGTCCGTCAGGAGGAGTAGATCGACTCACTCGTGTCGATCGACAGGAGGTGTTTCGATCGACAGAGGTGGTCGACAGGGTTGTGTCGACTCAGAAGTTTGTGTGTCGACTTGGACTGTGTCGACCGTCACAGAGTCCTGTCGATCGACACAGCCACCCAGAGTGTAGAATTCATGTTTTCTCGTTCCGTTTACGTTTCTTTTCGAGTTATTTCGACCTCTAAGTTTATATTATGTTATTAGGAGCATGTTATGAGTTAAGCATGCGTTTTCACGTGAGTTGGTCGATGATTCGGATTTGTAGAAGGATGTTTGAGATGTTCGTCTGTTGAGTCATTGAGTCCTAGAAACGTTTGTCCCAACTTGGATATCCCTGATTATTGTAGGAGGTTGAGGTCAGAGAAGTTAAGCACTTTAGCGGGAAAGCATCTATACCTAAAGCCTAAAATACCAGGTGGGAAACTATTTAAGTACTCCCTCCGTCCCAAACCAATAGGTACTTTTCATTTCGACACATGAATTTCGGAGCTAGTGTTTAGTAGTTAATTATGGTCGGTAATAAAATTGGCAATCGTAATTAAATTCTATAAGACTTAAACAAGTTAATAACGATTGTCAATTTTATTAACGACCACAATTAGCTACTAAACACTAGTTCCGAAATTCATGTGCCGAAATGAAAAGTACCTAATGGTTTGGGACGGAGGGAGTATATGTTTTCTTTTCAAAATGGGTTAAAATATTTTGCTTTAAATGAGATGATATGCATATTTTGTGATGTTATATTTGTCCTCTGTTGTCTGCTAACAACAGAGAGTTATTAATGAGACAAGAACCATGTACGTTAAGTACTTGAGTTACTCTTATTAATTATGTTAAGGTTAGCTACCTTATGTTTGTGATTTGGGTGAAATGGTGGGACCGTAAACCCTGGAATATTAATAAGCACGGGTGAAATGGTGGGACCGTAAACCCTGCGAGAAAGTGATTGGATTGTCTTTATACGATCGAGTCTCGATGATGTGTATACCGAGACTAGTGCACTTTGATGACAGAAGGTTGAGTGTGTATTCATTCCCAACTGGTCATCGTAACTTGGGAGTCGGCCAGCTTCCAGTTACAACAATGTGAACAGATATGATATCATGTTAAATAGCGCACAATGAAAATGATTTAGATAGCACGGTTCTTTTCAACAAAACCCTGTGTCTATCTGTGTGAGTTGCATAGTATTTTTCTCATAAATTATGTATGATTTTGGGCATGTTTTCCATTGGGTACATTAGTACTCAGCCCATCGTATTGTTTTTAAAATACGCAGGTTGAGCAGCGAGGATGGGAGTCCAGGGGTGTAAACAGGCGAAGTGGAGAGTTTTGAAATTCATAGATCCTGAGATATGCATCTTCATATGCATATCACCATCACGTTACACACACGCTTCTACACACTCTGTTCTTTCCTTCCCATCTCTGATTGTTGAACTGATGTGAATACTGTTTCTTTTAAACTTAGACTCGAAGTATGATTTTTGATGTATTCAATTATCTTTCAATTTATTTAAGTCTTCCGCTTTATTTAATTGAGGAAATGTTTGGAAAATCTGAACATCAATGTAACACGACTCCAAATTAGGGAAGGTCAGTTGGGGCGTTACATAATTAATCATGTGTTTGTAATAAAAAAGATATTGTGCAGTTCAATTTCAATAATTGAAAAAAAAAAGGAAATGGATGAAAGCTTCCGTCAAAGGTTTCAATTAGTTTTTATATTCAATTAATAATTATAATGTTTAAAAAGAATTGGTTTCTATTTCGAGGGTGTTTGGTACATTAAAAATGTATAGATTTATCTTTATTAAAAAATGGAAGTTGTACATTTTTAATGTATCAATTTAAAAGATATATTTATACATTTGTTTTTAAGTAATTCTAAGATCTCTTTAATATAAATAATCTGTAAGGTTTAAATTGCAAGATCTTTGTATTTTGATGAAATTGCCAAATATTATAAAACGTCAACTATAATATAAAATTATAAAACAAAAGTGACAAAATGTCAAAAACATTTTATTTATTGGGTTGTTTTCAAAAACAATTTAATTGAAATCTTAATATAAAAACATTTAAATGATAAATTTGTTGTTGAAGCTTAAGTCGTGAGATTATGAAAAAGACAATCCACCAACTAGACAAGAAAAGCAAATCCACGGACTACGAAAACACATCAAATCAAGATGAAAATTCAAGAATTGTAAAAAGTGGACAAGAAAATCAAACATTCAAATCAGCAAACTAATTGCACACGTAAAATAATGATTATATATATAGTTAAAAAAATATTTATATCGATAATGATGATCATAATAATTATGAGGTATGATGCATTTTGATTTAGGCCACCTCTCTACTCTTCCCCATAAAGATGAAATGAAAATGTAGAGTGAAATGATTACCCACCCACAACCCTATTTCTCTACTGTTTCAATTTTCAATCCGAATTTATTTTTTTGGCTTCGAATAAAAATTATTAACCTATCTTCCTTCATCATTATAACCCTTCTTCCCTTAACTTTAGCCACTCATAATCATTGCAAATATGTAACAATCCCAACACTTTTAAATAAATAAAAACCCACAAAATTAATGAATAAGGATTCTTTTATTTTTTATTGTTACGTAGTTGAGTAATAATGTGTGAATTATATTTTAGTATGTCACCTTTGCGGTTTTTTAGTATCCGTGTCTTCATTTTTTACTTTATATTAAAAAAAAAGTTAATATTTTATCTTTGAAATTTTGAATAATTATATTTCTGAGACCACTATTTTAGTGTCTAATGACTAAAATATCTTCTGACATTGAATGATATGATATCATTGTAAATTTCTGCCCGAAAAGAAATGATGAAAATTTTATTATGCTATTTCAGATCGGTTGATTTTTCCTAGCAAGCCATGAATCTTGTTTCCTTGAATGATGTAATTTCTGTATAATATAATGTTTAAGAGTTTTCAACATATTTTTTTTCAAGAAAAATTATGAGGATAAACTTTAAATCAAATGAATTATTTTTTTCAATTTGCAGGTGGCCTAGAATTCAACGCTTTAACTTTAATTGAAAAAGTTGATTATCAATTTATCATATTTGGGCAGTTGAAAAATGACTTTTATGATCATCGCCAAAGGATTTCAATCATTTTAATTTAAATGTTAACCCTCACTTTTCCTTAGCAAGAAAAGAGGGAGTATCAATTTCGAAAATTTTATCAAAAAATTCTTATATTTAATATTTATTTTGTAAGTGAACAATAAAATACGAATTACATAACAGTAAAAAATTAAAAAGGATTATTAAACCCTACTTTTGCAAATTGGAAGCCAAACAGCTTTTTACTAGAGATCAAGAATATAACCCATTCTTTCCATTTTCCTCATAGTATTAATTTCTTCGCCCTACAACTTTTGCCCCCATATTTTTTAGAATACAGTTCCCTTTTTTGGGAAATAATAATATGGTGTATGTTTTGATTCGTATTGGGAAATACTTGAATTTATCTCACAATTATATATTCTAAAGTTTTAAATATATATTAAAATTTTAAATTTTGAAATTGAGGTATCGAAAACCCTACACTGACACATAATATTTAATATCAGTATAATATATTGAATTATAAAGAATTCGAATAAATTACTTCTCTTTCCTGGGATAAAAACTCAAGAAATTATTTACAATATTTTGTGATCCTCTTCACACTGCACTATTCTGTTGAAATTCTAAAAGCAATCAATGTATTTAATCTATTTCAAGAAATAATCTTCTCTATTACGAAAAATGAAATGTTTAATAATGTGGCTATTTAGACTAATACGCGCAATGAAGAATTGAAGACCACAAAATTCTCAAGAAATGGCTAAATCAAGATCATAATACGTAAAGAATTTCATGAGTTCTTATCTTGTTAGAAATAGAGATACATAATCTGATTGAATTTTTAAGTTAATATATATTATAATCATATGGAATAGTATGTGTTCGTGTAATATTTTCTGTCCGGATTTTGACCTCTAGAAAGATATTTAAAATCCGGACCTTTTAACTTGTATTTAGAAGTTTGATACAAAAGTTTAAACTCACTGTAAGTTTGTTATAAATTTAGATATTCCCTATCCATATATATATATATATATATATATAGTAGTGATCATATGAGAATAGTTTTTAGTATGAGAAATGAGAATAAATCTCAGCCTTTGATTTTGTGATTTCAACGCTCATGATCTATTACACTCCGTGTGCAGTTTTCCTCGATTATCCTGCAGTTTTGCAAAATTAAGGTTATTTTTGTAATTTTAGCTTTTTTTTAAATCTGAAATAGTATCTCATTAGATTTTTTATTCCTTTCTTCGCGCGATTTGATTTCTTCTTACTTCTTCGTTCGATTTGATTTATATTTCTTCTGTCGATCAAATTTTTTTTCTTTGTTTCTGGATTTTGCATTTGTGTTCGGTCTCGACTTTGTTTATTTTGCATGAATATAGTTTTAAAAAAAAATTGTTTTATTCAGATCGACGTTCATTTTTACTATAATATTGTTCAACTTTAGTGTTAACTTTGTGCATTTTTGTATCTTACAGGTTCATTTATTCCAAAGTGTGTTGATGAGATGAAGCATTTTAAGGGCATAGTTTTTAGAACTGTTGATGTTGGTATTGAGTTTTATAGAGACTACGCTCGTGTTGCTGCTTTGAAGAAGAAGATGTTAATTTTTTTTTAATTCGTATTTATGTAAAAATGAAGTAAATCGGGCTAAAAATAAAGTAAATTGGGCTAAAATGAAGTAAATCGGGCTTAAAATGCATGAATATAGTTTAAAAAAATTTGTTTTATTCAGATCGACGTTCATTTTTACTATTATATTGTGCATCTTTAGTGTTAACTTTGTGCATTTTTGTATCTTACATGTTCATTTATTCCAGATTGTGTTGATGAGATGAAGCATTTTAAGGACAGAGTTTTTAGAACTGTTGATGTTGGTATTGAGTTTTATAGAGACTACGCTCGTGTTGCTGCTTTAAATAAGAAGATGTTTATTTTTTTTTAATTCGTGTTTATGTAAAAATGAAGTAAATCGGGCTAAAAATGAAGTAAATTGGGCTTAAAATGCAGGTTGCTGTTTGTGTTTGTGTTTTTTTTTTTTACAGTTTTAGCCTTTAAAGGCTAAAACTGCAGGATATTGGGGCAAAAATGCCGCATTTTTCAATTTGCTGAGAATGAATCATGTTCGTCGATTTGATGAGATGGACACGTGAGATCTATTCTTATTTCTCATAGTAACT
>JAPKLW010000724.1:327404-346118 GCA_026898455.1 Plectranthus barbatus
AATCTCGTCCATAGATTTGACAACATCAACGATCCAGATTACATAAGAGCTTTAACAAAAAACGCGGCATATTATCCTCATTTTACTTCATTAAAGGGCCATAGTCATTACGAACGTACAGGGCGCAAAAGTTGTGTTTTGTTCATTTTATGTATCATATACTTCATTTTATCTCAATTGCGAATCATTATAAAATAAATTCGATTCGAATTTTGATGTTACACGTGACATGCATTTTATCTTATCAGTTCTTCATTATATCTTAGTTATTCTTCATTTTATCTCAATTGTGATTCATTATAAAATAAATTCGATGTAAATTTTGATGTTACACGTGACATGCATTTTATCTTAGCAGTTCTTCATTATATCTTAGTTATTATTCATTTTATCTCAATTGTTGTTCATTATAAAATAAATTAAATAAAAATAAAATCAATTTTTTGGAAAAAATGATTTCAATTGTCTTCATTTTATCTCCTATGTACATCATTAAATGAAAAAAATCAAATTTTTAGAAACAGTTCTCTTCATTTTATCACCTCTATACTTCATTTTTCACGTGTCGTCGTTTCGCTCGTGTAGATTTTGGTTTGTTTCAATCTTGAGGTCTTTTCCCGCTTTCTTGGTTGTGTGCGTATTTTTCTTTTGCTTTTCGGGGGGCCTCTGTTTTCTTTTCCAATCTTTGTTTTCATTTTGCGTTCTTGGTGCGCTCTCATGTGTTAGGTGACATGGCTTCGGTTGAGATTGTTGTGGAGCCTACCTCCTCATCGGGTTCGACTGTGGCTGGGGTTAGAAATTCGCCAGATCGGGAGGTTATCTCTTCGGGCTCCGAGGATGGAAGGTTCGAACGCGAGCCGCTGATAAGCTCATTATTTCACTCACTTATCTATATTATTTTTCTACTATTTTATGTAGTTTTATTGAGTTTATATATATAGTTTATGCATGAGTCAATATTAGGTGGTGTTAGGCGTATTTTGGTATTTGTGCAGGTTTTAGGCCTAAATTCACGAGAAAACCGTTTCGAAAGCAGTGACGTGTAAGAGTAGCAGTGAAGAGTTCTTCCACGTGAGGGATTCGGGCTATTGGCGCATGGCAATGGATGAAGCTTTGAGTTAGCTCTCCAACGCAACTGGAATCGGGTCAATCGGAGTTTGGGAGAGGAAGTTATGGCCAAATCCGTGAGACCGCGCAGAAGGGGCGAGACCTGATTTTTCCACATCGATCGATGGAGATGCCACGTCGATCGACGCGGATATGCTGACCTAATTTTTCCACATCGATCGACGCGGATCTGCTGGCGCGGAAATTTGATGAAAATCAGATTTTATCATATCTTTAGCCCTAGATTTGATAGGATACACCTCCACCTCTATATATATCCATGTAACTTCGATTTTTAAGTATGCTTCATTCCAGATTTCAGATTTTGAGAGATTCCAAGCTTTAGTTGAGTTTTATGTTTGAAGACAGATTTTTGTGGGAAGACATTCAGACCCAAGTTTTTATGCAATTCAGGTTTTATCTATCTTTGAAGAAATTTACTATGAATATGTGTAACTAACTTCCTTCTCAGATTCTAGGATTTCGAACTATCAATGTATGCATGTTTGATTAGTTGAATTATTTTCCCTTTCCCTTCGTAGTTTGTAAAATCTGTGCTTATTCATAATCTTGAGTTTGTTGGCCATATCTTAGGATTAATTAGTTGATTACTTGACACGTAACTGTAATAGTTTTCAATGGAAAGAGTTTTCACAATATAATTTGATTTCTTGTCTGAGCAGAAGGAGATTGATTATAGGAAATAATCTGTAGATTTTTGGAGTTAGTTAATTCATCTTGAGACCGAGCGGAGATAGATAATTGACTAATCTACTTTATGAATTGTCCAACAAAGAAGTTCATAATACCTTTCTGATGTTTCACTACGAAGAGGAATTAAAATTGGGAATTAATCAATTCATTCATCCATGTCATACTTGATAGGTAGATATCTCTGGAATCTGTGCTTCTATTATTTGAATCCATCAAAAGTCTTTTCTTTTTCTGTTTAATTTTAATTTGCAAGTATTACGATTTTCAAAACAAACAAAACCAAAATTTGATCTTTCCTAACCAATAGTTCGAGAACTTAGGTTTTAGTATTTAGGGTTTTTCGTTACTTTTTTCCCCTGGGATTCGATAATTTTATTTGCCACTATATTATTAGCTTTGCTAAGTCATTGTTAAATAATTTGGTGATCAAATTTTGGCGCCGTTGCCGGGGATTGAATAGAAATAATCTTACTATAAATTCTGTGATCGAAATACTGATTTAGGCTGTAATTTTTGTACTTTTCTTTGAATTTTCGTACTTTCATTGTTCACGTCGATTGACGTGACACCTACATCGATCGACGCAGTTATCACTTCCACGTCTATCGATGCTAATATCCATCGATCGACGCTCGTTGTTTTTTCCAGAAATTCAGTTTTTCAAATTCATTATGTTTCAATTTGTTTCCATTTACCTCACTACCTCTTTTGCTGTACAGGTAGTGCATGAGTACGAGAGCTAAAGGAAAGGACCCGCTCTATTATCACCCGGACATCGAAGCCACTTGCAGAAAGATCCGAAGGAATAAGCGTACCCAGGAAAGCTCGAGTAATCAAGCGATGGACAATAACGTACCACCGCCAATTGGTCAACCACCTCCACCAATGCTAACTGCAGAGGAGCAAGCTGTGCTTCTCCAAGAAGTTCAAGCTATGAGGGCACAACTCCAACAGCTAAATCTGGAAAGAAACCTCGAGAGGAACAATCAGAATAATAGGGATCTGCGTCGCAACCCCCTATTTGAAGACAATCCCGATAATGAAGAGGACGACAACCAAAATCAGCCAAAGGAATCTGATGATGAGGAAGAAGAGGAGGCTATGCAGAACCGATATAAACCTCGGTTCAGGGAGACAGACTTCAGAGTTGGCATCAATGCCAACAACTTTGAGCTGAAGACCGGATTGGTTCAAATGGTGCAGCAAAATCAATTCGGAGGAAGAGCCACTGAGGATCCTTACGCACATCTAGATAAGTTTCTGATGCTCTGCAATACTGTCAAAATCGGAGGAGTCAGCAAGAGTGCCATCTGAATGCGTCTGTTTGCATTCTCTCTGCGGGATAAGGCACAGTCTTGGTTCACTGCACTGGACTAAGAAAGTATTAGTACATGGACTGAACTGCGGAATGAATTTCTGGAAAACTTCTTTCCTTCCAACGTCATCAGGCAGAGATGGAAGGAAATCATCAGATTCGCTCAAAGACCCAATGAGAGCTTCAGTGAGACATGGGAGCGGTTCAAAGAGCTACTAAGATCTTGCCCCGGACATGGCTTTCCGCCAGAAGAACAGGCAGAAGCATTCTATGAGGGACTTAATGACAAGACCGTCAAGCTGGTGGACACCACACTGGGAGACACCATCATGACGAAAAGCGGAAAGAAGGCCATGGAATTCTTCCAAAAGCTGGCCAACAACACTCAACGGTGGTCCTCGAGTCGACATCGGCCTGTGATGGCGGTCGAGAAAGTGGTGGAGAAAGTTGCCGAACTACCTGATTTGGCAACCGAGCTGAAAAAGCTAAGGGAAGACTTCGCTGCACTGAAGCAGGAGAAAACAGTTGCTGCAGTAGAGCCAGTGCAAGCTACGCCTGAGGGGGATTGTGCCGCTGTAAATTTCATGCAAATGGGTGGTTACCAAAACAACTACCGAGGAGGATATCAGCAGCATAATCAGCAGCACAACCAGCCCTACACTTATAATCACGCGAGGAACCACCCTGGATTTTCCTACGCGAACCCCCAAGCCGCGGAGCAACCACCACCTGGATTTGCAGTGCAAGATGGAGAAGTGGTGGAGAAGAAGAAGCCAAATCTCGAGGAGATTTTGGCTACGTTCATGCAGGTATCCACCGATAAAGTGAGCAAACTGGAGCAAGAAATCACAGGCGTGAATACTAAAGTAGACCAGGTGCAGAAGCATGTACAAATAATAGAAACCCAGATCAGTCAGATCGCCGATGCCCTCGGAGACCAGCACAAGCCGGGGCAACTTTCGAGCAACACTCAGATTAACCCCAAGAATCAGAATCAGAGGAACCAAGTGAATGCCATCACTCTGAGAGGGGGAAAATTGTATGAAAGGCCAAAGCAGGCGGGGAAAGAAGTCGTCGCCGACGCAGACCCGTCGATCGATGCGGGATCTACGTCGATCGGTGCAACTCCAAAGGTCCCATCGATTGACGCTGATCCACGTCGATCAATGCCAGTTCCCAGCCCACCTGCGAAGAAGCCTCCTATGCCATTTCCGCAGCGCTTTGCTAAAACGAAGATGAACGAGAGATTTACACGCTTTTTAGAGAACATGAAGAAAGTGAACATCAACATCCCGCTGATTGAGGCACTACGAGAGATACCGAGGTATTTCAAGTTTCTGAAGGATATGGTCTCTCAGAAAAGACCCTTCATAGAGCACGAGAGGGTCAACTTGTTCGAGGAATGCTGTGCGATTATTCAGAAGAAGATGCTGCTAAAGAGAGAGGACCCGGGATCCTTCACGATCCCCTGCGTCATTGGAGGAGAAACCTTTGGAAAGGTCCTTTGCGATTCCGGCGCATCCATCAACTTAATGCCGCTGTCAATCTTCAAGCGACTTGAGATCGGGAGCATCAAACCAACGACCATATCATTGCAGATGGCTAACAGATCGGTGTCTTACCCAAGAGGCATCGTAGAAGACGTACTTGTGAAGGTGAAGGACTTCATCATTCCAGCGGACTTCGTGGTTCTTGACATGGAAGAAGACCACAACATCCCACTGATCTTGGGGAGATCTTTCTTGAAGACTGCTGGAGCATTGATTGACATTCGAGACGGCAAACTGACGTTCTGAGTTAATGACGAGTCGGTCACCTTCCCCATCTACAAAGCAGTGCAGAAGTGTAATGAAGGGAGCTACTAGGAAGAGTGCCACATGATCAATTGATTAAATCTGGTGATTTCCTCTCCCTTTCTTTCTCTTAAAACTGATCCGGACTTTCTGGAGAACTGCTTACTACACTCTTTGTTTTTGTCTTCAGATTTGGATAAGGCGGACGATGAGCTTGTGGATTTGGTGATGGAGCTGGATGTATCCGTGGGAATAACACATGAAAAAGAGAACAAACGGGAGCGGTTTCCACGCCGACGCAGCCAGAAAAAGAAGGGAAAACGTGGAAATGCCTCCACGTCGATTGACGCACACCATGCGTCGATCAACGCAGCCTTAGGAGCCACATTGATCGATGAAATAATCACGTCGATCGATGCACGAAGGAAGTCAGACACGAAGTTTTCATTGGCAGAAGCAGCGCGACGTAGAAAAGGGATTGCTGCAGTTTCATCCATGTCGACCGACGCAAACCTGGGAAAGTTGCCATCTAACTCTGATCCACTGGTTCTGGAACTCAAGATGCTTCCGGCACACCTCAGGTATGGGGAGTTGGAAAAATTACTACGAGTTCTACGAAAGAACAAGTCCGCCATTGGGGGGACATTGAGAGACATCAAGGGGATCAGCCCCTCATTATGCACGCACAAGGTCCTTCTGAAAAAAGACGCCAAGAAATGGGGGATGCAAGTTGTCAAGAACAAAAATGGAAAGGAGGTCGCGAAAAGACCTGTCTGGACCCAACCTCCCTAGTGGTGATTTGGAGACTCCGGGGGATAAAAAGTTGATGTATGAGATCAACTATCACGTATCGTTCCCTCTTTTGTCTGATTTTCAAACTTATTCCACTCTTCGAGTTGGAAATAAGTTTGGGGGGGTGTGGACAAGAGATGGAACGTCCTATCTTTTATTTATTTTGTTTTTTGTCTTTAATTTTTCGTACTTTTCTATTTTATGCTATTTTGTGGGGAAAATTTTTAAGTTTTGAGATAACCTGAATGAGACTGTGAGATTAGAGTTGATTGAAGGTTGAGTTTGAATTGATTGAGATTGTGGTTAGATGCCTATGAATGTAGAATACCGCATGATAGGACTGATTCGACACTTATACTTGCATGCTAATTGAGCTGATTTGAAATTGACTGTGGAAGAAAATTTTTGAACCCTTGTGTGAGAATTTGAGCCTTTATTTTGTTTGATGTGAGATTCACATGTGTGTTTTGATTTCTCTAAAACTTGCCTATTTTCTGTGTTGAGACTGCATAGTGTGCACAAGTTTAGGAGATGATCTTTGGCCATCTTTGTTGACCCAATATTCGAAACACTGTCCCTTCACAATAAAATTTTCCCTAGTTAGCCACTTTGAGCCTGTACAATTTTTCTTTCCTTGTCTATGAGATTAAGAAAAGTATTGTCTCACTCGTGTCTTGAGTTGTGGTATGTATGGTGTTGATTGGTGAATTGGTGATAAGATATGATAAATTAGTGGTGAAAAGATGTGTGAAAAAGAAGCTCAAAGAAATAATTACAATTCTCATAAGCTCTCTGAAAAGAAAAGAATACAAAATTATCGAAAAGAGCATAAGAGATTCAAAATGAGCTAGAAAAAATTTGAGTTTGTTGATGTATATGAGGAGATGAGGTGGATGATTATAGATAGTGGTTGGATGTGTTGAGAGTCATGAACTCAATTGATTTAGTCACTTGGCCATATTTCCCTACCTTATCAGAAAAAGCCTACGTTACAACCTTTCGAAAGTCCTTTTTGATTCTAGACTTGTGTGCACATTCTAGTAGTGGAGATATTAGAAAATTTGCAAGCCTATGGTAGAAATTTCTTCATACATGTTGTTGAGTGCTTTCATCTTTACCTTAAACACTTGAGAGTTGAGCGATACACTTCCTGTGAGTTCTTCCACGGTTGATGAATTTTCTATCTCTTTCAAATTGCTTGTGGGTAGTGGATTCTTGGTTCTTGACTGTGATGAATATTGTGAGGCATTGCACTTTAACCGCATGATCTTTTGATTTCTTTCTTGCCTATTGATTGAGGACAATCAAACGTTCAAGTTTGGGGGGTTTGATAAGCTCATTATTTCACTCACTTATCAATATTATTTTTCTACTATTTTATGTAGTCTTATTGAGTTTATATATATAGTTTATTCATGAGTCAATATTAGGTGGTGTTAGGCGTATTTTGGTATTTGTGCAGGTTTTAAGCCTAAATACATGAGAAAACCGTTTCGAAAGTAGTGACGTGTAAGAGTAGCAGTGAAGAGTTCTTCCACGCACATGGCAATGCATGAAGCTTTGAGTTAGCTCTCCAACACAACTGGAATTGGGTCAACCGGAGTTCGGGAGAGGAAGTTATGGCCAAAACCGTGAGACTGCGCAGAAGGGGCGAGACCTAATTTTCCACGTCGATCGACGGAGATGTCACGTCGATCGACGTGGATCTGCTGACCTGATTTTTCCACGTCGATCGACGGAGATGCCACGTCGATTGACGCGGATCTGCTGGCGCGGAAATTTGATGAAAATTGGATTTTATCATATCTTTAGCCCTAGATTTGATAGGATACACCTCCACCTCTATATATATCCATGTAACTTCGATTTTTAAGTATGCTTCATTCCAGATTTTAGATTTTGAGAGATTCCAAGCTTTAGTTGAGTTTTATGTTTGAAGACAGATTTTTGTTGGAAGACATTCAGACCCAAGTTTTTATGCAATTCAGGTTTTATCTATCTTTGATGAATTTTACTATGAATATGTGTAACTAACTTCCTTCTCAGATTCTAGGGTTTCGAACTATCAATGTATGCATGTTTGATTAATTGAATTATTTTCCCTTTCCCTTCGTAGTTTGTGAAATCTGTGCTTATTCATAATCTTGAGTTTGCTCGCCACATCTTAGGATTAATTAGTTGATTACTTGAGACGTAACTGTAATAGTTTTCAATGGAAAGAGTTCTCACAATATAATTTGATTTCTTGTCTGAGCAGAAGGAGATTGATTATAGGAAATAATCTGTAGATTTTTGGAGTTAGTTAATTCATCTTGAGACCGAGCGGAGATAGATAATTGACTAATCTACTTTATGAATTGTCCAACAAAGAAGTTCATAATACCTTTCTGATGTTTCACTACGAAGAGGAATTAAAATTGGGAATTAATCAATTAATTCATCCATGTCATACTTGATAGGTAGATATTCCTGGAATCCGTGCTTCTATTATTTGAATCCATCAAAAGTCTTTTCTTTTTCTGTTTAATTTTAATTTGCAAGTATTACGATTTTCAAAACAAACAAAACCAAAATTTGATCTTTCCTAACCAGTAGTTCGAGAACTTAGGTTTTAGTATTTAGAGTTTTTCGTTACTTCTTTACCCTGGGATTCGATAATTTAATTTGTCACTATATTATTAGCTTTGCTAAGTCACTGTTAAATAATTTGGTGATCAGCCGCCTGTCTTAGACCTTTACCCCGAGGAGATATCCGATCGGGATGCAACAGGCAACGAAGCAGAGGATGATAGTGATAGTGAGGACTCCTTCGTGCCGATGGTTAGGGATATGTCTTTCGCAAAGAAGGACCAAATTAACCCTGATGACCCGGTTCGGCAAGCGGTATCCCTCGCCACCGAGAAATCTGTGACGAGGAGTTCAAAAGGTGTGGCGTGTTATAAGATGAAGTATACGCTGCCTAAGCTTGACGAGCGGTGTTGTTGTCCGCCGCGTATTGATGATGTGGCATTTTTCCTACCTGTTATCAAGTATGGGATCGCCTTTCCACCCCATGCTTTCTTTCGAGCCGTGTTGTTATCATATGGGTTGGCTCCTTTCCAACTCGCACCGATAAGTTGGTGCCATATGTTGGGGACGTTGCTTGTATTTTATGACGCAGGACTCGGTTGCCCAACCCTTCGGGAATGGCATTATCTATACCGCCTTGCCCAGTACTAGGCTGGATACTATTTTTTGACAAAGAGGGATTCTACCCACTTGGAGAAAATAGTCTGTCACCATGAGGATGTGGTCTTTTTGTCCGGTTCCTTTGGGGAGGGGCCCCACTAAGTCCATTCACCATACCATGAACGGCCATGGGGTGATCAACGCATGGAGTGGTTCAGGGTTTCTGTGAGTTGACGCCTCGAAACATTGGCAGTTGTCACATCTTTTAACGTGGTCGGCCACATCTCTTTTTAGAGTAGGTCTGTAAAATCCGGCTGTGACGGCCTTATGGGATAATGATCGAGCCCCAGCGTGATTTCCGTAGTCACCTTCGTGTATCTCCGTGAGTACCCATTTGGTTTCAGGTGAGGCGATACATCGAAGAAGGGGTCCCTCAAACGATTGCCGGTAGAGTTTGCTGTTGATTAAGGTGAATCAAGTGGCCATTCTTTCGATCTTGATTGCTTCATTCCTATCATTGGGGGGAGGCCCTCCGGTTAGGTGTTGGATGAAGGGGTCCCTCCAATCGCCTTCGTCATGATTGACAGGAGCAACGTGGTGCTGGGCGGCAATAGAGGATGACGATAGCCAAACCTCAGGAATTGGTCGAGTGTTTTGAGTGGAGCTAGTGGTAGCTAGACTTGCCAAGGCATTTGCCCGGGCATTTGATTCCTTGGGGACATGGCGAAGATCCCACTCGTCTATTTTTTCCTATAGACTTTCAATTAAGGAGTGATACAGCTTTAATCGTTCCTCTTTTATGGCATAGGTGCCGTCCAATTGGTTGACAACTAGTTGGGAATCGCTTTCCGCACGCACCCTGCGAGCCCCGAGTTCTGAAGTTAGTTGAATTCCTTGAATAAGTGCCTCATACTCGGCCTTGTTATTTGTTGTGGGGAAATCAAGTCGGATAGCTCATTCGTAGCTTTCCCCGCACGGGTCTGTTAGGACCACTCCAGCTCCGTTGCGATGTATGTTGTTGGCCCCGTCAATCCTTAGCGACCACAAACCAGCATCGTCATCGGCTTTTGTCATATGGGCCACCTCGTTTTCGGCTTTGAGTTGCAGATTTGTGGAGAAATTGTCAATGAAATCGGCTAGTACTTGTGACTTGATGGCGGTCCTTGGCTCGTACTGGATCCCATGACCGCCTACTTCCACAACCCACTTGAGCAGTCTTCCTGACATAACTGGTTTTGAGAGTACAGCGCGTATGGGATATGTCGTGATTACTTTGATGGAGTGTGCTTCGAAGTTGGGGTGCAACTTGCGAGCGGCATTCACGAGCGCTAGTGCGAGCTTCTCTAGTGCGGTGTACCGCATCTCTGCGTCTAGCAAAGACTTGCTAGCGTAGTGCACCAGGTGCTGCTTGCCGTCGATTTTGCGTACCAGAACTGCCCCGACTGCGTGATTTGACACTGACAGGTAAAGTAGCAGTGTTTCGCCGTTAATGGGTTTGGATAGCAGCGGTGGACTGGCCAGGTAAGCTTTTAGTTCCTCAAGTGCCTTCGCGCACTCATCTGTCCACTCGAACCGCTTTCCTTTCCGGAGCGTGTTGAAG
Organism: Plectranthus barbatus; assembly: GCA_026898455.1. NCBI lineage: Eukaryota > Viridiplantae > Streptophyta > Magnoliopsida > Lamiales > Lamiaceae > Plectranthus > Plectranthus barbatus. Next base: position 337,894 of record JAPKLW010000724.1, read on the forward strand.
AAGGGATGGGTTCTTTCGAAATAGCATGATATGAAGCGACTAAGTGCGGCGAGGCGTCCGGTGAGTTTTTGCACCTCCTTCGAAGTTTTTGGGTGTTCTATGCTCTGAATGGCTCTGATTTGCGTCGGATCTGCTTCTATTCCTCTTTGGGTTACTATATGGCCGAGGAATTTGTCAGAGGATACTCCGAATGAGCATTTTGCCGGGTTCAACTTCATGTTGTATTGTTCTAGAGTTCGGAAGGCGTCTTCTAGATGAGCCACATGATCTTGCGAACTGAGTGACTTGACAAGCATGTCATCTATGTAGACCTCCATTGTTTTGCCAATTTTCTCTCTGAACATGGAGTTAACCAAGCGTTGGTATGTCGAGCCAACGTTCTTTAGTACAAACGGCATTACCTTGTAGCAGTAGATGCCCTGACTTGTGATGAAGGCAGTCTTTTCCTGGTCGTCGGGGTGCATCTGAATTTGATTGTACCCTGAGAATGCGTCCATGAAGCTGAGGAGTTCGTGGCCCGCTGTCGCATTAACAATAGCATCAATGTGCTGGGCACGCCTTGTTTAGGTCCGTGAAATCGGTGCAAAATTAGTTCTTGCCATTTTTCTTTTAAACGAGGACCACATTGGCAAGCCAGGTGGGGTAGTGCACCTCCCGGACTGATCCGATGTCGATGAGCTTTTGTACCTCCTCGTTTATTGCCTGATTTTTATCTACGGAGAATTTTCGCCTTCTCTGTTGTACCGGCCTACAATTAGGATTGACCTATAGGCGATGCGTGATGACCGAAGGGTCGATCCTGGTCATGTCCCGATGCGACCAAGCAAATACATGCACCTTGCCTCGAAGGAATTCTACGAGAGTGTCTCTAATGTCAGGAGAGAGCTCTGCCCCCACAAAAGAGGTGCGGGTCAGATCAGAGTCGCCTATAGCGACTTCTTCTAGCTCCTCAGCCTTTGGTTGAGTCGTAGTGGTCATTGCCGAGTCGTGCTGCTGCGCGCAGATGGCTTTGAAACTGGCATAGTAGCAGTCTCTTGAGGCCTTTTGTTCGCCATTTATCGTCTGGATTCCCCAATCACCTGGTGATACGACGAAGGGATTGCCTTGAGCTCATGAATCCAAGGCCGCCCTAGGATGGCGTTGTGCGTAGAGATGGCGTCTACAACTTGGAACTTTACGTTCAGGTTTAGTCCTCCGTAGTACACGGGTAGTGTAATTTCCCCCATGGTTCGTTGTTGATCTCCGTTAAAACCGTAGAGCGTCATGGTGACGGGCTCCAACTTGCTCATGGGAATTTGCATTTCCTTTAAGGTTCGGAGGAACATGATGTTCGTCGAGCTGTCGTTGTCCACAAGTAGCCTCTTCACTTGACAATTAGAGATTAATAGCAATATTACGAGCGCATCGTGGTGCGGGTGAATGAGCCCCGGCATGTCATCAGAAGTGAATTCGATTGCTTCATGTTGTGCCGAGTTGATGTGGTAGATTTCTTGGTTTAAGACACGACGAGCTCTTTAGGCAGCGGATCGTGACTTGCCGCTGATGTCTGATCCCCCTATGATGATGTGAATCGTCCGCTCGGCATGTGGTGGTTTGTTTTGGGGGTCTGCGTCCCTCGCGGGGTTGGTTTGTCTCGCCCTCGTCCAGGTGTTCTTGCCCTTGTTGGTTAGGTATTCTGTGAGGAAAACTTTTTTTAGTAGTTCAAGGACTTCCAGGCGCAGGGTTGGCATTCTTCGGTTTTATGACCGTGGTCGTTGTGGAAACCACAAAACTTCTTTGTGTCCCGCATTTTGGGATCCGATTTCATCTTTCACGGCATTTCTGAGGCCCTTGAGTACATTATTGACCAAGTGATTTTGGTTGATACATAAGTTATACGGCTTATCTTCGACCCTCGATATTCGGCTATAAGGATGGTCTCGTCTTGACCGACGATCATTTTGGTAGTCCTTTCGATCAACGTACTTCGAACTTGAGGACCCAGTCCTCAGTTTATCGCCTCGATAATGATCGGCCAATTCATAGACCTTTTGTTCATTCATGCGGGCAATACGATTCGGTTCATCTTCCTCCCAGTTGATCTTGGCCCAGGCTTGGGAAAGGACCGAGTCCATATCGTAGCAGGGATGACTGGTGAGGTCGCGGTAAAGCTTCGAGGACATGTCCAAACTATTTTTTAAGGCAAAGACAGCGGTCAGAGGCAGGCAGTTCGGTATTGAGGCAAGCTCTTGATTAAAACGCCCAACATAGGATCTCAAAGGTTCTCCCTTTTTGATACGTATGTTGTTGAGTGCGTCAGGATGTTTAGCTACTCGCCTGCAATTCGAGTACTGCTTCCTGAAGGCCATGTGGAGCTCCAAAAACGTCGAGAAAGAGCCCCTCGGTTGGTTTACAAACCACTGGAGTGCTGGTCCCGCAAGGCTGGCCCCGAAGCTCTTGCACATGCATGCTTCGTGAAGATCGGCAGGGATGGAGGCGGTCAGCATCTTTTGTTTGTAGAGGGCGACATGGTCCTCTGGGTCAGTGGTTCCGTTGTATAGTTAGAAAGAAGGGGGCACAAACCTCGCCGGGACGTCCGTGTTAGTGATGTCGGGCGTGAACGGCAAGTCGGCGTAGCTATCACGGGGTATCAACATGTGTGGTGGAATCACCCTTGGGATCTGAGTGAATAGCTTTTCAAAGTTTGCCATTCGAGCTTCAAGGCATCTCTCGTACTCGTTCCTCGGTTCGAGCACTCTACGTTGCTTGGTAGGGAGGTGCTCGGTTAGTTGAAAATTCATCACCCCCGAGGGTCTGTGTCCGGAGTCCTTTTCCTTAGGCGTGTTGATGTTAACCGCTTCATCTAATTCTTTGGCTAGATTCTTGCGAGGATCAACCTATTTTTTGCCGGTGGAGGGCTCCTCGATGATCGGCTGATTTTTGTGCGCGTTCTCCAGACGCAGCTGCTCATTCTCTCTGCGCAGAGCATGGTTCATAGCGTGCAGCTCCATGATCCTGGAATCCATTTCCTTAGCACGTTTTTGATTCTGCTCGGATTCCTCGGCTAGCCGTTCCAGGATTGTGTTCAGCATCTCGGAAGGGACGGCTTGAGCGCCGCTGGTCTGCAAAGTTTGTTGGACCAATTCGTACACGGGAACAAGATCTTGCGCTCCGGCGACTCCGAACGGAGGAGTCCCAGTTGGTTTCTTACTCTGACTTCCGGATTTTTTGTTGTTACATGTCATTAAACCTAGGGGTGATCACGAGCCGAGTCGAGCCGAGTATGGCCAGGCTCGAGCTCGTGCTAGACTCGAAATTTCTAAGCTCGAGCTCGAGCTCGGCTCGACCGATCTCAAATTTTCAAGCTCGAGCTCGACTCGAGATTAAACTCGTCAAGCTCGATTCGGCTCGATTGAGCTCGATTATTTTAATTTTTTTTAATTTTTAATTAAAAAGTATATTATTTATTATTAAATAATAAATTTAGGAATAAAAATTAAAATTATATTAAGCTCGATAAGGCTCGTGAGCCTAGCTCGAACCCAAGCTCGACTCAAGCTCGATTTAAGCTCGAGCTCGATAAGGCTCGCGAGCCTGTCGAATCGAGTATCACAAAGCTCAAGCTCGAGCTCGAGAGCTACTCGAATAGCTCGAGCTCAAGCTCAGCTCGATTACTATCGAGTCGATTTCGAGCTGATCCCGAGTAGCTTGCGAGCCGGCTTGACTCATGCTCACCCCTAATTAAACCAGAAGATAGTGTCCCAAGAGCCCCACGGTGGGCGCCAAATGTTGAGGTTCGAATTTCGGGAAAATAGGAGCCCTTAGAACTTTATTAAATAATAGCAAACAACAACAATAAAACAAAAACAAATCACGAAGGAAACCGTAATTAGGCGTCAAAATGAGGTGAAAAGCGCGTGCGTATTATAGAATCTGTAGCAAAATCGGCAGCGTTACAACGTAGTTCTTATTTAGAGAAAAATCGATACAAAAAATGAGCTCCCCACCCCTATTTATAGACAGGATAGAGGTGGGGCATGTGGTCTAACCCTAGGCGTCGACTGCTAACGGTTCGCCGCAATTTTCGGAGCAGTTCTCGGTTCTTCGGGGTCGGTTAGGGTTGTAACGGTTGCACGCTGCTAGGCTATTAAGGTTACTCTCTTTGAAACGCCTCAACACCGACTCGTTCACCTACTCGGTACCGAGGAATGGAACGCCTTGGTGTAGACCTCTTGACTTAGGCACTTTCCGCTCTTTTGTCGCTCCTGGTGGGCTTGCTGCTTGGGCCGAATCATCACTTGGGTTGATGCGCTTATTGGGCCTGGGCCTCGTGGGCCTGACCCCAACATATAATATTATATTATATAATGCATGTTTGTTAGGTATATAATGAATGTTTGCTAGGTATATAATGCATATCGAGGTCAAAATAATGCGGTCCACGGAGTATTTTTATATCTTAAAAATGAAGTTCATATGATAAACATTCAAATATTCATTCTAACAATAATTTTAAATAGTTTGATGCACGAATAAGAATTTATATATGACAAGAATCTTTGAGAAAATTAATAATAAAGATTAGAGAATTTTCCTTATTTATAATTTTCCATATTAATTAAGATATTTTCTATATCAATTTTGATATGAATATCTTATATTTAGTGCATATAGTTATATTTTTCTCTCTCTTAAAATTATAAATATCATAATTCTCTTAATTTAAAATTATTTTTTAATGTACCAAAATAATATGATTTTATTATTTTTTAACTAAATCTCTATTGCACATGTTTAGTGGGAGTAAACTATGTAACAAATGAAAATTATTAATCTTATGCACAAATCAAATAACTTATGATTATAATGTAAGTAAAATAATTTTGATCTAAAATAAAAGTAATACATTATAGTTCCGATTAAAAAATCAACGTAAAAATAAAAAATAGTGATTATATGCATAATTCTCGTAACAGTACACGAATTCTTATATAATGAATGCAATTGCACAATATAATGCGTGAAGTTATAGTATATAATGCAAAATATAATAGATAAAATGCAACATATTTTTTCAACGAAATCATCATTCATCATTATATTTGCACTTGTTATGCATTATATAGTAATAACATATGCATTATAATGAAAGTACTATAATTTTTCTCTAAAATAAAAGTAATACCATATATAATGCATGAATTAATACCGTACAATGATAGTAATATTGTTCTAAAATAAGATTAATACCCTATTATAATGCAGGAAGATGTTTGTTAGGTATACAATGAATGTTAGATATATAATGTATGTTTTCTAGGTATATAATGCATGTTTCTTATGTATATAATGCATGTTTGTAAGATATATAATGCATGTTGAGGTTGAATATGCAAATAAAATCTTAAATAAGTACAAAATAACAAAAATACCCTATAATGCAGGTTTTTTGAGATAAAATGACCGAAAATTCTAGTAAAATCCTGAGCATACATTCATCAAAATCAATGGCGATGATTAGTTCTTATTTCTCATGGTAAGAGGTGTTCTCATTGGATCGCATCCATATATATATATATGATACGTACATAAATAATATCATCGATATATTACTATAATAAAAATAATACAATATAATGAAGAACTCGAAGGCGTTTGATAATTTGAATGGGATACACCACCCACCCGAGAGTAAAGTATGTGGCAAGAAAAGAGTAGATTTTTTTTCTTTTCTCTTTCTAAATTTGTATGAATAAACAAAACAAATTTAACGAGTATAAAAGCATGGCTTGTTCCCTGCTCGGAACATAGTTTTGAAAGTGTTTTTTATTTGTGATCAAGAGGTTATAAATTAAAAAAAATTAGAAATATTTAAGTATGTAAGTTTAAAAACAGTTCGAAAATCTTCATAAACATTTGAATATGTAAGTTTAAATAACTTTTTGTTTTTTTTAAAAAGGCACGGGTGGTACTAGCTATAATACTCCCTCCGTCCCACTTGAATTGTCACACTTACTAAATTGGGTGTCCCAACCGAATTGTCACATTTCCAAAAATGACAACTTTTTCACACTCAATAATAAAATATTAATCTCACTAACTTATTCTACACTCACAACTCTTAATTTTCATGCCGAAAAGAAACATGATAATTGTAATAGGACGGAGGGAATAATTTTTAAGGAATTACAAAATTTACAAAATCTCATAATTGAATTGAATAGGCGTGTTTGCATCTCTACTTATAAAAATATCTCATGCCTCATCATTTGGATTGTGACCCTTTTTCCACTCATTTTTATTACTATTTTAGTAAATGGAATATTTATGTACAAAGACAATGAATCAGATGTTAAATAGGAATGAAAATGAGCTTTCGAATTGATCAGATCAACTATTAATTTTTTTTTTCTTTTTAATATTTTATGCTTAAAAAAGCACGATATATTTTAAATAAAATATATATATAACAAATACGATGCATTTTAAATATAATTATATAACAAAAAAATTATGAGAACGGGATAATATATATATATATATATATATATTATATCGTTAATGTTTGGTACATTACCAAATTTGTACCAAATACTAATAGCAAAAACTTGCGTTAGGCAGGCCTAAACGGTTTAGACGGGTTTTATCCTACCCAAATGGGTTCACTCAACCCAAATAGGGTTTATTAATCCCCAATTAGGGTATATTAAATGGGTTTGGGTTGGGTTAATGGATAAAACCCGCCTAAATGATTTAGGCATGCCTAACATGAGACCTTCCCAATACTAATTATTCATACTATGCCCAAGTACTCAAAACTTCTTGTTGCGGCAAAAACTTAAAGCAACAACATTCCATATAATTGTAAAAACTTTTACAATAATAAAAGAAGTAATCCATTTCAAGATCAATTTTGGAAGATATGATCATAGCGTATTTGGAGAAATGAATTATGGAATACACTTGTCACGTCGTTAATTAATTAATAGGAATATTTTTTTTCTAAATTGGAGTATAATAATTAAATCGTGAGGAGTGAGAAAATAAAGTTTGGTTTGGAGCGATGATAATGAATTTACCATCTATCCATATTGGATTTTCTTTACACCCAAGCAAATGATGAATTAATCCACATACGTTAAGTATCACTCAATTAATTAATTAATAATTATTTAATTCCTCGCTTTTATCTTACCTTCTAAACAAATAATCACATTTTCAGTTTCACGGCCTAATGGTGAACCCAAATGCGGCCATGATTGCTAACAACATAAACACAACTCAATGAAATAGAATTTTTGCACTATTTGAATTTTATTCACAATAAATAACATTCTTGAAATTCTTTATGGATTTCTTTCATATTGGCTACTATTTAGATTGTATAACTATATTTAATTACTTGTTTCGGAATTCACTTTGTCAATAAACTTTTTAGACAAATAAAAAATAGTTAATGAGGTGAATTTGACCTTGCCGCTCTCATCATTTTCTTGGAGAAATTGGAAGTCAAATGAGGTGAATGTTTCGTGGTAGAAAATATGAAGAAAAAAATGGATAGAAACGTGTTAAATTATCCTTTTGTTATGAAAATATATTTTAAAAAATATTACTCTATTAATAATGCACTGAATAATTTATAAATGAAAATACTTAGCGCGATGTATATGCTTTAAAAAGACTAGCAAAAACTAAAATATAAGTAGCAAAAATGAAAATATGCAATTCTTTTCCGAAAATTAGCTAACCTATCTACAATTCATATACAAAATCTTTATATAGTGAGTGGATATGATATTAAAACTTATTATGTTTTAACTAAAAAAAATATGATTTTTTTATTTTATATATATTGCTTGAAATATATTGTGCTTTGAACTATTTTTTTTAAAAAGCTATAAACATTGATATTATCGATCTAAAACATCACATTAATTGTATGAGAAAACCAAAAAAAAGTAGTGGCACAATCATACCCTTTGCGTGGAAAGAAGGGAGGAAAAGGTGCTCGCGGTTGAGTAATCTAAGCCGTCCGATTATTTGTTAGTGAAGTCCGATGACCGTTGATCGTCGTTGATGAAGTTTTCCTCCCTTGACCAATTAGCCCTCAATTTCCTAAGGGAATCATTGCAAGAAAAAATTTATCATCCAAATTACTCATATATCCTTCACACATTTTGTTTCATATCATTTTATCAAATAAATTTTAATGAGACAAAAAACACGGGGGGGGGGGGGGGGGGGGG
>JAPKLW010000724.1:346218-375601 GCA_026898455.1 Plectranthus barbatus
TCCTCACATTTTATTTGGGTATTGATTTAGTAAAATCATTTTTAAACTCTTGGTTAGGAATTATATTGTAATTTTCCTTTTGATTATATTTTCATGTGTCAAATGAATAAGGTGCTAGTTAAAATGTATAGAACTGACAGGTCTCTAGATGTGAGATTAACTCAAAAAATTGTAAAGTCATGTATAGGTTTATCAGTTGTAAAATGAGTTTCTTATCTCACAAGTTTGGATCTCGAAGACAGCGACGATGACATTGTCGATGAACCTGGGAACTGACAAATTACCAATTGTTAAAGATCTTAAAGAAGGAAATGATAAGTTTCCATAAGCAGATATCAGCAACTAGTTTTCAGAAGCTGATAAGAGGAAACTGGCGAGACCAAACAAACAAAGAGATGAGCCAGCCGTCAGCTTTAAAAAGCGGAGTTAAAGATGGAGAATTTGCAAGTCTGCATCATTCAGAGACAAAAGACCAAGTTTCTTAGGAATCGATCATTTTGATTCCTAATAATGGGAGAAAGAGTCATTCTGACACAAGGTAGAAAAGCCTACCTACCGCAGTACTCCGTACAGTACTACAGCGAGCAGGAGGTGTCAGATCATCCCATTGGTCGAATTTAAATTTATCTTAAATGGCTACATCTCGATTCTCTCAAGGCTCGCGCCTATAAATATAGATGAAGGTGCACAAAGAGAAGGTTACCAGAGTTATCGACAAATACTCCATACAACCAAATCTACTATTACGACGAACACTTAAGCTCTCAAAGCTCTCGTAACTTTTTTGTGTTTCTTATACACGAGGCTCTTAGCTTCCTACTAGAGCTATTGTCGAAGTTCTTATAGTCTAAGTAAGAATCTGATAAGAGTTCCTCACTCATTGAGAAACTCAGGCGGTATTCCAACCAACCAAATGTTATGGGAAGAACTCAACCATCCAACCCTTTTAGCTGACGAGTTCGCACATCAAGCTGAAGATAGCAAGTTTATTAGGAATTAAGTTGTAAAATCCTTCCCTTTTATATATTTTGATGTGTCAAAATCCACCAAATTAGAGTGTTTATAGTGTAGATTAGTTCAAACTTATAAAGTCCTATTTAGGATATATCGAGTTGTAATGGAATTGATCGCACAAACTTTGCGAGCAAACTTGCTACCAGCTGGGAGTTCAAGAAACTGGCAACCAACTTGGAAGCAACTCTTGAAGAAAACTAGTTGACACATTGTCGGTCCCAGATCAGAGTACGTATGATGTGCAGAGGAAGTATAAAGATAGTTAATTGCACTCTTAAAACGAAGGCAGTTCAGTTTATGCTTAACTCAGTTTTAATGCCACAATTTTAAAGACGACAGTTTTTGTTAGCCAGCAGATTAGGTTACCAGTTTACAGTTATAATCTGTCAACAGTTATACACTTCAACACTTTCAGATGAGTGTTGAAGGTTTCAAAAAAATTGAAAGTTGTATGATGCGTAGTAAGTAAACTATAAATGATACAGGATATTTATAGTGGTTCGGAGCCTTAAGTCCTACGTCCACTCTTAGGAAACTGAACCGGTAATTTACTAAGTAATGAAGATACAATCCTCACGATTTATAGTCAGTTGTTATAAAAACCTCCGTCCACAGCAGAATGGATCACTCGCCCAGGCTATTGTTCTTCACTCCTTCTTCAGTTCCTTGAAGCCAGACAACTCCTTGAAGTCTCCTCCGAACTGGCAGTCGTCAAAGTTGGAATGAGGACAAACCTCCCTTTTCCTTCTCCGGTAGGTTGGATGGTTGAGTTCTTCCCAGAACGAATGCTGGTCGGCAGATGCCCGTAATAACCTTCTTTTATTCAGAAAGGAAGGTTGTTGTGTTCTCACTTGAAAAGCAAGAACACCAAGAGAGTAGATTAAGTCGAAAGACTCAATCCTCATGCACACAAGGTCACACGGTGAATCTCGGATGATTCCTTAAGCAATAATGCCTCGTGTTCAATAAATGAACCACAGAGATTCTGAAAAGCTTTTAAAGAGCTTTGAGCTTTCAAATTGACAGAGTAACGACAACCTTTTTAATGCGTCTATGAAGTTCTTTTGTCTTTGATCCTCCTGCTATTTATAGTTGACGATTTGAAAATAGTCGGTAGAGACAAAGTCGATGTTGTCCAATCAGCGCCCATCCTTCTCTGTAAAGTGGACCTGCTACTCTGTCTTTTCCGTACTACTGCCATGCTTTTTGCAGGGCAGTTTGTACTTGATGTGTCAGACGCCAAACAACATTGTACGCCAGTCGTAACTAAGTATTTCTTCGTCTTTTATCATTAACTTCGGCATTTTGCTGTTCGCGTATTCCTTTGTCGTGATCCTGTCCTTCTCTGAAACTGTGAACGTCTCTCGATAGTTCCTTTATGAAAATTGTGTCCACAGTTTTCTTCGATAAACAATTCTTGACAGGTGAAGGATTTTCAGCACAATTTTTCACGTCCGTTACACTGCTCAGTTTTTTTCTCGTCCTTTATCTTTGACAGTTTTCCCATCTGGACGGCTTCTTCTGCAAAAATTGTTCCATAGTTTTTTACAGTTCTCTTCTCCTAGACTATTACAACTCGATCATCCTATACAAGAATTACATGAGGTAATAACTCTAAGGACTATACTTTGGTACACAGTTTTGACACATCAAAACATCAATTTCCAAGGTGGGATTACTACATCAACACCTAACACACATCATCACCAGTAAGAGCGATCTCATACTCGTTGACAGATATAAGAAGAATGAAGACATGTGAATACTTTCCAGGTCCAGACTTTAAGAAATGAGATCTTGAAGTCTGTGAACCTTAACACTTGTTTGTCTCAGGAATCAACCAGAAAGGATTTCCTTGGACTAGTTCAAAGCCGTTCTGACAAAGCCTGCAAGTCTACCTACTACTGTCAGCAAAGAATGCAGATTGACAGAAAAGAAGATGTCACAATTGGATGGTTCCTTGTTTTCTCTCAACGGCTACATTTTAAACTTCTCCAGATTGCCTACAAATAGAGGAAGCCTTCAAGAGGAAAAGGTTACCGAAATTTTGAGAAAACACTGATACTCTTTACAATTTACAACTCACAAGCTTTCAAGCATTCAAGCTGAATTACTTGTTTATCGTGTGTCATCTTTAGACACGAGACTCTTAGCTTCACAGTTACAATTATTTCTTTGACGGTGGACTCAAAAATCTACCTACAGACGCTTTACGCCCAATCATTCTGGATAACGCTTGCATCCTCTGTCTTACCACGGTTGTTGGCACAGAGTCAACTGATGCTTATACCCCATATACAGTCATTACTTCTTCTCTGGCAAAAGAAGTTCACGACCTGTAGGCCTTCTACCTCCACGCGGCATTGCTGAGTAAGAAACCATTTCGGAGTCACTACTTCTCCAGTAGCTGACTATCACGAGTGTCTAACACAGCAAGCTGAACATTCCAAGAAGAATTCAAGTTCTCAACGACCAGCTGATGGTAGCAAGATGTGTCCTCTCTCCAGACCTGAAGAAGTGAAAGTGATCAAGAGACTAGGCGAGTGCGCTTGGAGCTGGCAGACAATGACTTCTACCTGCATAGCAACAGATCGCACTACATTCTTGTAAACCTTACTTAGTGAATTTTTGAATTTTTTCTGAAGAGAGAACATAGGACATTTGGCTCTGAACCTCTATAAACCTTTTCAAACTTACTGCTTTCTTTACATGCTTGCTTAAATTTAAAACCCAACACTTTCTAAGTGTTGGAGTATACCTAAATTTGACTAAGTATAAATTCTTGCTTAAACAACCAAACAACCAGTTTTCAGAAACCTAAACTGGTGCTTGAAAAACCATCTTGAGAATGCAAGCCTACATAAATATTCTGTTGTATATTATTAACTTTGATTTGGGACCAATCAAGTTCTAGGTGGACTAGCAATGGAGATCTAGTTGGCAAGATTTATCAAGATAATTTAAAAAGATTCATTGAAGATATGATTGAAGATTTGATTTGTTTTGATAAGATTTGGTAGATTGTTATTTGAGTAATTTTGAATTCTATCTTTTAGATATATTTTATTTCCTTATTTTATTAGGATTTGATTTCCTTATCAGATTAAGATTTAGTTTCCTTATGAAATTAGGATTTGATTTCCAAGGCTGAGGACGCAGCCTACTTCGTAAAGAGTGACTTAAAGTGGACATCCAAGAAGACCTTCCAGACTGATCGTCCAGTAGTTCAATCTATCAACCAACAAAAGAGATCCCATCCACCTCAGGATCTCAACACAAGGAAGGTGAAAGCTCAATAGTCGAGCTTGAGGAGAAGATGCGATGATTATCAAAACTCCTCGAAAAGGCTAAAGGCGAGGAAGAAGCTCCCAAGACTAACGACATGAGGTTCGTCAAATGAGCTCCACGACCCTGCTTCCAGTGCAACTCATCGGATCACTTAAAGTTCGAGTGTCCTCTGGTGGACAAAGAAGAACGAGAGAGGCTCAAGAAGATCTTTGAGCGCAGAGCATCGAAAGCCTTAGCACATGCTATGCTCACCTGAACTGAAGTGTTGGATATCCTAGATCACGATAAAGATTATTGCTCATCCAATGAGGATTCTGAGGAAGAAGCTCTTCTTCCGTTCATGGTCGCCTTTGGCGAAGAAACTGACGAAGAGGCAAAGATTGAGACAGAGACATCACTCACTGCTTCAAGTGAGCAGGTAAATCTACTACCATCAGCTTCTTATATCTCTGCATGCATCTTAGACGAGACTGAGTCACTTTCCTCCGACTCAGAAGACGTCACCTTTGATATTCTATCAAAAGAATTCAAAAAATTTCATGCTTTAAAAAATGTCTTAGCCGGTGAAAACACCTCACTGAAAACTCAGGTTTCAGTTTTGACCAAAGAGGTTGAAAAATCTTGGTCAGTCACTGAGGAACTGACAAAACTCAAAGACCATCTTACTTCAAAACTTTGAAAATCTTAAATCTAAGTGTGAATCTTTGAAAATTACTGCTCTTGAGCAAGAAGAAAAAATTTGTTTCTTTGAAAAGGCTCAAGAGGTTTAGAAGAGGTCATGCAATGCATGAGAGACCCCTCGGATAAGTTGGGTCTAGGTTTTGAAAATGATTTGAGCAATGAAACCCCTGGACGGACTGGTACTAAAAAGACTATAAGTTTTATAAAAGAAAAACTTTGTATTCAGTCTAGGTCGAGTGGTGAAGGGGTAGTGCAAAATTTACAAGGTAAAACTGGTAACACTAAATGTTAGTTAGCCAACAACCCCAAACTGGCCGACCCGAATGAGACTGATAAGTCCAAGTCTAAAGGTAAGCTGGTAAAACAACATAACCCTAGACTGGCTAAGGCTCAGACTGGAAGAAAGCCAACCAAGCCACAAAGACTGACTAAGCAGTATGTTCTTACTGTGAGGAAGTTAGTCCCATCGACCAGTTTGACCAAGCAACCCGTCTATGTTGCAAGGAAGTCAAACACACAACCCGGTCAGTTTACTCATCCGTGTCCCAAATATCAAGCTCAGCTTGAGAAGAGGAATATCTCAAGTAGGGGGAACACCTACTTGAGGCCCGAGCCCAAACACATTTTTGTTTCAAGGGCTGTGAAGACTAACTGTGGTAGTCAAATCTTATCCAATAAGAAGCCACCAAGCTACCACACTTATCTGGAACCCAGTTTCTGAGGTCCTTCACGGAAGAATACTTCTAAGAGGACTACACACACTCCCACAAATTCCCAAATCAAAAGTATGCATTATTTTTTAAGAAAGGGAAAGGTTCCAGCAAATGATAACAACAAATCGAAGGCTGTCAAAGTCAAAAAAACTTGGATTCCCAAGGGGATAATCCAAAGAGCTAACCCGGTAGGACCTATAGGTGCTTGAGCACTGATCGCTAAATTATTTTACTAGCGACTTAGCAAAGCTAATAATATAGCGGCAAATATAATTATCGAATCCCAGGGGAAAGAAGTAACAAAAAACCCTAAGTACTAAAACGATAGTTCTTGAAATACTGGTTAGGGGAAATCAAATTTTGGTTTTGTTTACTTTCGAAAATCATAGTAATTGCAGATTAAGATTTAAATGAAAAAGAAAAGAGCTTGACGAATTCAGATATGAGAAGTACAGATTCCAGGGATATCTACCTATCAAGTATGACATGTATGGATAAATCAATCAATTCCCAATTTAATTCCTACTCGTAGTGAAATATCAGAAAAGTATTATGAACTTCTTTGTTGGACAATTCGTAAAGTTGATTAATTAATTATCTATCTCCTGTCGGTCTCAAGACTAATTAATTAACTCCAAAGCCCTACGGATTTATTCCTATAATCTATTTCCTTCTTTTCAGACAATAAATCAGTTTATATTGTGAAAAAACTCTTTCCATTGAAAACTATCACAGTTACGTCTCTAATTCTCAACTAATTAATCCTAAGATGTGGCCAGCAACTTAAAATTATAAATAAGCACAGAATTCACAAACAACGAAGGGAAAGGGAATTGGATTCAATTAATCAGACATGCATACTTGATAATTCGAAACCCTAGAATCTGAAAGATGTTTAGTTACACATATTCATAGTAAAATTCATCAAAGATAAATAAAACATGAATTGCATAAAAACTTGGGTCTGAATGTCTTCCCACAAAAATCTATCTTCAAACATAAAACTCAACTAAAGCTTGGAATCTCTCAAAACTTGAACTCTGGATGTTAAGACAATCAAAAGGTACTTTAAAAGTCGAAATTACTAGGGTATATATAGAGGTGGATGTGTATCCTATCAAATCTAGGGCTAAAGATATGATATAATTCGAGTTTAATCGAATTTTTGCGCCAGCAGGTTCGCGTCGATCGACGTGGCTTCCACGTCGATCGACGTGGATCATCTTGTCTCGCCCCTTCTGCGCGGTCTCACGGTTTTTGGCCATAACTTTCTCTCTCGAACTCCGATTTAGCCGATTCCAGTTGTATTGGAAAGCTAACTCGAAGATCTATCCATTTCCATGCACCAATAGCCCGAATTCTTTGTGTGGAAGAACTCTTCACTGCTACTATTACACATCACTGATTTCGGAACGGTTTTTCAGTGAATTTGGCCTAAAACCTGTCATGACACACTAAACCACGCATAATACCACCCAATATAGACTCATGCATAAAATATATATATATATATATATATAATTAATAAAACTACATAGAATAGTAGAAAATAATATAGATAAGTGAGTAAAATAATGAACTTATCAAGCACCTAAAGTATAATTTTGTGACTTGCAAGGGCACGTACATGTGAATCAGCTTCAAGAAAAAGAGCGAGTGGATCCTCGACAGTGGATGCTCAGCTCATATGACTGGAAAGAAGGATCTTTTTACAGATCTCAACATAGTCAAAGGACCACTTGTCATGTTCGGTGATAACTCTAGGGCAAAATTATAGGAAGAGGGTGCATCGAACAAAATGGAGCCCAAATCATCAATGTATCCCTCATCACCAACTTGAAGCACAACCTTCTAAGCATTCACCAACTAAGCAAGAGTGGCTATGTGGTTTCCTTTTGAAGAATCAGAATTCCAAATTAAAGATAAAGCTTCGAGAGCAGTCAAGCCAAGAGGAATTAAAAAAGGAGGATTGTATGTCGTAGACTAGCAAAGCGGGCAGACAACTCGTGCTTCGTGGTGACCAGTTGCATGGAGATGAATTGGTTGTGGCACAAGAGACTGAGCCACCTAAATTTCATGAAAATTAATCACTTGGTCAAGCACGAACTGGTGGAAGGTATACCCAAATGATTATTCAAGAAATAAGGAGTTTGCAAAGCCTGTCAACAAGGAAAACAAACTAAAACCTCCTTCAAGAACAAGTCAGTCAGCCCCAACACTAACCGAGTGCTCGAGTTACTTCATATGGATCTTTTTGGTCCAGTAACTCTACTAACCATTGGAGGAAAGTGGTTCTCATTGGTAGTCGTGGATGACTACTCAAGGTATACTTGGGCCAAACTTCTCAAGATGAAGGACGAAGTGAAGATTCTCCTTCCCGAGCTGATTATGGGAGTTCAGAATTTGAGAGAAGTCACAGTAAAGAGAATTCGCTCAAACAATGTGATACAATTTTACAACGGCCTACTGATGGACTTCTGCGTGGAAGCTGGCATTGGACATGAGAGATCAACTCCCAGAACACCGCAGCAGAACGGGCTTGTAGAGAGAAGAAACTGGACGATAAAGAAAGCAGCCCGAACCATGCTCGTAGAGACTATCTTGGGAGAAAGGTTTTGTGGTGAAGCGTTGATGACGGCAGACTGACGTCCCAGAAGGTCAGATTGAAGAAATAGAAGCTCAGACTGAAGATGTTGCAGCTCAGACTAAAGATCGTGAAGATTAGACTGGCGGAGTTCAAACCGACAGAGGCCAAACTTCTGGATTAGCTTCAAGTCAACTGTCAGTTCAAGCTTACCAAGGCACAAATCATCCAGTTTTGGGGAACGAGATGATTTCAAAGGATTTCTTCCTTACTGGCGTGCCAGTCGCAGGTGTTCATTCCACGGAGCCATTTGTTCAATCAGTCTAGGTCGAAAAGCTTCAACGACCCAAATGGCTGCATAATCATCCAGAAGATGATGTGTTGGACGATGTCACCAACCATTCCGAACGAGATAAGGGAATGTCCTACTTACATGCTATATCTCTCAGAATGAACCTACGAAGATAGGAGATGTACTACAGTCTATTGATTGGATCAATGCCATGCAAGAGGAACTTGCATAATTCTCTCGCAGTCTTGTTTGGGACTTGGTGGAAAGACCATCACATCAGTCTGTGATTGGTACCAAGTGAGTTTTCAAGAACAAGCGAGATGAAACTGGCAACGCAGTTCGAAACAAAGCTCGATTAGTTGCCAAGGGATATGCGCAGTGCGAAGGCCTCGACTTCGACGAGACCTTTGTCCTATTAGCAAGAATGAAAGTCATTAGATTATTCCTAACTTATGCTGCATATCACAACTTCACGGTGTATCAGATGGACGTGAAGAGTGTTTTTCTGAACGATGAACTGAAATAGGAGGTCTATGTGGAGCAACCTCTAGGATTTGAAGAAGGCACTAAGGTTACAAGCTGCGAAAGGCTCTCTACGGATTAAAGCAAGCACGACGAGCTTGGTACGAGACATTGTCCCAGTTTCTCTTGAAGAATGGTTTCAGGAAAGGGAAGATCGATACATCTCTCTTCCTTATCAAGGACGTTGGAGACTTTCTTTTGGTACGGATATATGTCGATGACGTTATTTTTTGGGAACAAGAACTTATCTCTTTATGATAAGTTCTCCCAACTCATGCAAAGTCATTTTTAGATGAGCATGATCATACAAAGTCATTTCCAGATGAGTATGATGGGAAGATGACCTAGTGCATATAATTTAATTTCTAATAGAAACAAAAACTTCAAGATCAGTCTGCTTTGAAATACAAGTCAAATTATTCACGTACAAATAAAATTTTTTAGTGATAATATAATAATAATAATTATTATTATTATTCTAATAAAATGAAATATGTAGATCAAAGTTTGATGGATTGATGTTAAATTGCACAATTTTAGGTCAGCACATAGTGGAGTTGTAATAAATACTTCTCGAAGAAGAAGATACATGTTGAGACCTAAATAATCAATATACCTAAATCCAACCTCATTTCAAAGTTTTGGTACATGAAAATTAATAATTCAAAGGAACAAATCAAAGTAAATATATTTAGAAAATAATTATGTATGAGCAAGAAGAAATTATGGTGGTCAAGGTAGAAAAAGAGATTTAATATTATTGATGAAGTTTTTTGCATTGCAAGATTTAATATTATATTTTTTAGATTTTATTTTGAATTTGATGCATGTACAACAATGAACAAACATTAAGTGAACTTGTGATTAACCTTATTCGTAAATCGTAATGGTAGGATAAGAAATCGTAATAAATAAATTACATCTTCAATAAAACAATTAATTTCCTTACAGCTTAAACCAATTTATTTCGTAAAAGAATTGTTGAGTATTTATAATGAAATCCATAATTAAGAAAATTCTTTAAATTTGATTAAGCTTGTGAATCAAATTGTGTTCAATAAAATTAACTGAAGTACAATTTCATATGGAAATGATGTTTACATAGGCCACTAATGAGCACCAATAATATTATATATTCTAATTGGGTGAATGAACCTATGATTGAACTTATAAAACTAATATAAATTATAATAAATTAAAATTGTACAAAAATAAGTTTAATCATAAGGTTTATTCACCCAATTATCGTATAAAATATTTTTTGTGCTCATCGAATGCTCACATAAAGTGGGCAGCATATCATTTTTCCAATTTCATAACAATAATAAAAAAAATCAATATTTTTAAGTTTTCAGGGACAGAAAATTAGATCCACAAATCTAATGAATATGCTATGATCAATTAATCATAGATAAAGCCAGAACATTAAGCTTAGTTCTTCTGAGCTTGGCGTTGAATCATAGAAAGAAAATTTGGAAAAAAGAAAAGAAAAAAAAGGGTGAATTTAGGGAAGGAGTAGGGTGGAGAAAAGTTTGCGTACACGGTCAATTCTACTCATTGATGGAATGGGCGTGGTGACGTGTAAAATGTGGAATGGCTGAAAATAAAAGAAAAAAATAACAAATCAACGACAACACGCGCTCCCCACATACATACAAGTACAACCTTTAGATGTTGAGAGAGAGAAGGGGGTCGGGGGAGGGAAGGAAGGAAGGGAGGGAGAAGAGAGATAGAGGAGTGTAGTTATGGAGTGAATGATGGAAGGGGTGGCCATGTTACGGCAACTTATTGGGCAGCTTTTGGAACTCGACGGTTCTCCTTCCATCCACTTCCAACCCACATCGCTCCACCACCCCCTCGCCCTCAGGTCTCTCCTTATTCCCCCATTTTTCTCCAGATTTTTGGATTTCTATTTTGTTGTTGTTTCGAATGAAGGGGGTTTGGATTCTATTTTCTTTTTTACAAGTATTCATTTCTGTTTTTGGGTTAGGTTATCGTCATCAAAACCGAATTTTTTGCCTTTTTGTTCTTGTTTTCTTGTAATGTTTTTACACTTTTAAATAGAAATGGGAATTTTTTATGGGTGAAGTTGCTATTTTCGTGTAGCTTTTCTTCTATCTCCAGGTTGGTTCTGATCCATTTATTCTATTGTTTTGCTGTGAAGTTGTGTGTTGTGTGAGTTCTGGTCGTGAAATTTACGGTAAGATTGAATTTTATTTTTAAGATTCGAAAATTTTTCATGAGTATATGATATAATCGTAATCGAGGTCACTGGCCGTTTCAAACTCTCGGAAGAGTTGTGTTTCCATTTTCGGAAA
Source organism: Plectranthus barbatus (assembly GCA_026898455.1). Classification (NCBI taxonomy): domain Eukaryota; kingdom Viridiplantae; phylum Streptophyta; class Magnoliopsida; order Lamiales; family Lamiaceae; genus Plectranthus; species Plectranthus barbatus. Next base: position 357,631 of record JAPKLW010000724.1, read on the forward strand.
GTTATTTGTTTTGTATTTTGCACTGCAATGGAATAATGGGTTTTGCATTTTTTGGCTTTCAAGAATCGTGGGGTACTGTTTGAAGCCTTCATGTAGTGCCTTGGTAGTTGTTGTACACTATGATGTTTTGTGTTAGCATTTAACGATGTATGGGGTAGTTCTTGGTTCTTTCAACAAGTTTCCCTACTTTAGATCTTGCTCCTAGCTCAAATTTGGGTTTAAGTGCTACCCTTTTGCATAATTTCTATCATTGAGGCCAGTGGAATATTTGACATATACGATAAGTATTGGATAATAGATATGAATAATCAGATTTGCGGTGATTCCACAGCTCTCTTATTATAGTTTCTATTAAATAAAAGAAGAATTGATGTCGTCGACGGTCGTGTAGGATGAGGGAATATGTCACAGATAGAGTCATGTCATTTTGATGTCACTGAAATTAGGCAAAGGAAATCAAATTTCACAGTTATGATGCATGCAAATTTCACTACCATGATGTGGATTATTTTTTGGATGCAACTCCATTTATACTCTCATCTTTTCACCTTGCTTTCTTTTTGGTTAATCTTCACCTTGCTTTCTTTTTAGTTAATCTGCATAATGCATGAATATGATCTCCGTGAGATGTCAAGCAGGAGTTTGAGGCTCTTCCTTTTTTTATTCTAGTCTCCATTAAATATGTAATTTTACAAGTTGCTGTTTTTTCTTCTGAATGCTTATATTTCTTCAATTTCAGTACTATCTTCCACTTCTACCATAGATCCAGCTGCTCTAGTTCCTATTAATCATACTGATTTATTCATTATCTGATCGTATTTTTAAGATGGTCAATAAGCTTGGAATTGGTGTTGCATGGAAAACTTTACATGATTCCCTTAATTATTGTACTCCTAGCTTTTCATTTTCTGTGTGTATTGAGGGAAGATGCAACTCCTCAGGATATCAAAACTTACGGTACTAGTATTTATGTAAACGGGACTGCAAAAGAGGAAGTGAGTTACATAAAAAGAAAAGTGAGGAGACTTGGACAAAGGCAAAAACTTGCGTTAGGCACGCCTAAACGGTTTAGGCGGGTTTTATCCATACCCAAATGGGTTCACCCATCCCAATTAGGGTATATTAAATAAGTTTGGGTTAAGTTAATGGATAAAACCCGCCTAAACCGTTTAGGCCGCCTAACCTGAGACCTTCTCTTGGACAAAAGGATGGGAATTGCTTGGAAATGGTTAGAAGTAGTCAAATAGGAGCCCTGGATCACTATGACTGTAGACCATGGTAAACCACACTTGTTTAACTGCCTGATTTTTTTTTAAGAACATGTTAAATAATTAGACATTTGGTGTATTCAATCCTTGTCCTAAATCTAACAACTTAGGACTCATGTCAATTCAACTAGTTCATTTTTCTATTTTGGCGAACAATTCTTCTAAAAAGATAATTTAAGAAATGATTAATGTAGCCAGACCAAATTTTGTGTGATGTGAGAGTAAGAGCGCCTGGACATGTTCACCTTGTTACCTGATTTAGCTGTTCATTCATGCATAGCCATTATTGTCTGTTCCCTTTTTCTTTCTAGTTCCTAGCATTCATCCAAGAAAGAATGTGAAGTTTTGGCTATTGGCCTATCAGTGCACTCTATGTTTTGATTGTTAAATATTACTGTAGGAGCTTGCCACCAAAAGATTCTTAGGTACATACAGCATACTCTGCTGTAAATGTAGAGTATCAGAAAACACTAGCAAACTTAGCTTTTAAGAACTTGACATTGGGTGTGCTTTCGGAATCTTTTATCGGCGACTAAAGTTTAATGTCCCTGTATCCTTGCTGTTAAAGCTAGTAAGCTGTGTTTCTCTATTCTGAATTCATTGATTATCATGCTGTGTAATGACATTTCAAGGTAGTTTATTATCATCTAGTCATTTGCTACTAAAGCCAGCTTTAGTTTCTGAACATACCTGTGTTATCTTGCAGATGGTGTTTCTTAAATCTTGAAGGTAACTCTTTAGAAGACAGTGGTTGCAACATAATAATGACTGCTGGTAAATCTGAAAATCTGAAAATGCTGGAAGCTGGCAAACCTCCTCCTTCCAAGAAAGCTCGAAAGGAGCGCAATCGCGGAAAAGCAATAGCTGCTGCTACAGTGTCAAATGAAATCATGGACGAGCATATATGGAAAGATTTTCCTGAGGACCTCTTTGAAGCTGTGATAGCAAGACTTCCCATTGAGACGTTTTTCCGGTTCCGTTCAGTTTGCCGGAAGTGGGATTCATTGTTGAGCTCCCAAAGCTTCTCCCAGCAATGTGCTCAGGTAAAGCAAGCCAAGTCTTGGTTCTACACCATCACTCATGAAAATGAGAATACCGGGGCGATGTACGATCCGTGGTCGAAGAAGTGGCACCATCGAACAGTGCCTGCCTTGCCGACCAAACTGATTGTGTTGCCGGTGGCATCAGCATGGGGTCTCATCTGCTTCCTCGATATTGGGCACAGAAGCTTCTACGTTTGTAACCCGCTCACGAGCTCGTTCAAGGAGTTGCCGGCCAGGTGCGTCAAGGTCTGGTCACGTGTAGCCGTTGGAATGACAATAAACGGCAGCTCAGGGTATAAGATCCTCTGGGTTGGCTGTGAGGGGGATTACGAAGTGTTCGACTCTGCAAAGAACTCGTGGACTCGCCCCGGGAGCATGCCCTCGAGCATCAAGCTTCCGCTGGCGCTCAACTTCAGGTCCCAGGCAGTGTGTGTGGATGGGACGCTGTATTTCATGCGGTCGGAGCCTGATGGGGTTCTGTCGTATGAGATGGAGAGTGGGGTGTGGAAACAATACGCGATTCCGTTGCCGGCGCACCTGAGCGACCATGCTCTGGCGGAGAGCGGGGGGAGGATCATGCTGGTGGGGCTGCTGAGCAAGAATGCGGCGACATGCGTGTGCATATGGGAGCTGCAGAAGATGACCCTGCTGTGGAAGGAGGTTGACAGAATGCCAAACATATGGTGCTTGGAGTTTTATGGAAAGCACGTTAGGATGAGTTGCCTTGGAAACCAAGGCTTGCTTATGCTGTCTCTGAGATCAAGACAAATGAATCGACTGGTTTCTTATGATCTATCTACTGGGGAATGGCTTAAGCTGCCCACCGCCTGTGTCACCAAGAAGAGGCAATGGATTGCTTGTGGCACTGCTTTTCACCCTTGTTTGACTGCACTCGCGTAGTTTGTTTTTTTTTAATCAGACAATCCAATAATCCATGTAAATTCTTTTTCAACTCAATCAAGTGAATCGCTACTACTCATGAACCAATATCCCTTCTTGTACCGAAATGTTTGGTGGGTGAACAGTTTATGTCAAACCTTGACAATCATTATAAAATTCTGCTTGTGTAATCATATAAAATAGGAGGAACAAACACAAAAGTTTAAAGGCGGCAAAGCTTTCTGCAATTTGGGTGTAGGCCGAAACTTGAAAGTCGAATCGCAACACCACTCTTAAAAAGTAAGATCAGAGCCATTTGAAAATTAAAACAGGACGTGCATTCAAGCCATCCCTCCACTAGTCGCCGTCCTGATTATTTGGAATAGTGCTGAGGAAAAAACACAAGACAACGGTGGAATAAACTTTAGAAACAATGAAGCAACACAGACAATAGGAGGGGAAGACAATCTGAAAAATGGATGTTCCAACATGCTTCAATTGCAAACAAGTCAGGCAACTAAGTCCGGAGTTTGCAATTTTAATTCAATGGCAACAAACTACTGTTTTACTTAATTCATTAACTACTACTTCCCACTCAATATCACAAAGAATGATTCTTTCTCTCTTCCCATGAAATCAGAAAAAGTTGAACTTCAACCACTTGTATCAAAATCTCCTCTATCATGAAAACAGATTTCAGCTGCTACTTGGTAAAAAGGGTCCGGAAAAACAACTTTAAAAAAAATAAAGGAGCACAAAGATGAAGATATAGCAAATTAAATTTAAGGCTAGTAATATTGGTGGCAGATCATCTAAATATGAAGATTAACTTTCTATGGTCATGACTTCCACTAGACACACATAAATGATCTATCTATTTCTGTAAGTAATGGCTTAACGTAATTGGTTTAATTCCTAATCTTTAAAATCAAACATGGAAAAGGGATATTAACCAAGTCAGATCAACAAAATAACACAGCTGCTGTATGTGGAAGTGGAAGGATGGATTATGGAAAGCCTTACATGATCCAATGACGACAAAAACAAAAAAAACCAAGCAAGACTGGGCCAACAGCTAAGTCGTTTCCCTTCTTAGTGCTAGACTCGGGTACAGCACCACGCTTGTTGATATTCTTCTCAAACTTCAAGCCTCCTTGAAGTTGTCTGCATGATACAAAATTATAAATGAAGCATGAGCTATATGAGTTGCCACGTCCAAGATCAAGACGGCAGGATGCTCCTAAAAAGGGACTGGAAGCCATGGATCATACAGCGGCCATATCACACATACATGTGTTTATATATAATTCAATGGTATCATAATATCTTTTCGAAAACCAATACGATATTATAAGATAACGGTCACACCTCTTTCGAAAACAAACATAAAACTAGGATTTTTCCTTTTGACTTAACAGAAACATTTCCAGGATTGGTTTTTATGATACAACAGTGCAAATTCCCGAAACAGCAGCGGGAGGTGATTCAAATTCAATAAAAGGTGCCCTTCTCCTAACAAAGATCCACGGCATTATCAACTGCAAGCTGTATCTACATTATATGGATTCTAGCTACATACAAAAAATTGATAAAATCTCAGAAATAGAAGAATCACGAGGCCGAACACTTTTCTCTATTGATCAATTCCCTAAATCAATTCAGAAATCATGAATTATCCGCCCTCCACGAAAAAATAGAGATTGATAATCTATAAAATAATATCAAAAACAGAAAGTCAAATGAACGTGAAACCAAAAACACTGGGAAAAATTAGAGGAACATAAAAATCTCTGTTGAAAATAGTTATTGCAAAAAAGGAAAAAATAGAAGTTACAGCTGGAGCTAGACTGAAAGAAACAGGAATATTACCATTGTTGGCTGTTTGGAAAACCTCTAAAGAAAGAGATACCGGGAAAACAAGGCGAAGTAGTTGTTAACCGATCTCTTTGTTTCTGTCTTGGTTTTTGAGAAATTTCAAATTTGAAGGGTTATTTATAGAGAAGGGAAACGTGGATGGAGTATAATTTCTAATTATTTATTTTATTTGTATATATTATATAATTATAATCTAATTTCTTTTAAAATTCAACTGTGTGTGTCTAACTCGAACTTCAAGAGAGATTAAAAGTGAATGGCAAAAACTTGCGTTAGGCAGGCCTAAACGGTTTAGGCGGGTTTTATCCTACCCAAATGGGTTCACCCATCCCAAATAGGGTATATTATATGGATTTGGGCTTGGGTTAATGGATAAAACCCGCTTAAAGCTTGGGTTAATGGATAAAACCCGCCTAAATCGTTTAGGCCTGCCTAACCCAAGACCTTCTCAAAGTGAATGGATTTGTGCCTTTTGAAATTTATGAAAGAATTAGGGAGGATAATCCAATCCATATTCCCTAGATCAATTCCATAAAAAGTAAATAAGGATGGAAATATTTTAACCCTGAAAAAGATCTTAAGTGGAATAGTCCAAATAGAATAGTTATGGCTTGATTGACCACACTCATATTTTTTACCATAATTATAGTATTCAAAATTTACTTATAATCTTGAACATCAGATTTTAAGTCACATAATTTGTGGGAATATTTAAAAATGACCATTTTTGTTATACAAAAATCTTAAATAGTCAATTTTATGTACATATTTAAAGAATGGTCAAAATAATCTAAACTTCCACAAATACCCTATGTCAAACTTATTTTTGCTAATTTGAATATTATCAATCATTTTTACAATATTATCTTCTTATTACTTAAATTAGTGATTAAAAATATATTTATCTAATTATTATTGATATTATTTACGCTTTCAAATTGAAACCATAAAACTTGTGATTTATTTTTCTTTCAGTTAAAGTTTAATTGGATGTTTGCAATTATGACATCCAAATAAAGTTAAACAATATTTGCAATTATATTTGGGATTTGCAATGATGGTATCGGTCAAAAAAAGATGAACTAAAAATATAAAAAAATTAAGCACAATATATTTGCGATTTGCAATTTTGGAAAAAAAAGAAAGAAAAAAGAATGAATTAAAACATCATAAATTTTAAGTAACGTGGTTAGTGAGATAAAAAGGAATTAAAATATTAAAAAATTAAGTACAATGTGTTCGAGATTTGCAATTTGAAAAAAAAAATGAATTAAAAATTATAAATTGAATAATGTGATTTGCGATTTGAGAAAAAAAAATAAAATAAGAAATCTTAAATATAAGAATCAAAATTGAAAAATGAGGGTACTTTGTTACAAATAGTTAATTTTTGAATATGTATATAAAAATGGCAATTTAAAGCTTTTAAATAGCATAAATGAATATTTAAGGTTTTGAATCAATGTATTTAGTGCAGAAAGTTTTTAATAGTTTATGAAATCCTTAAAATTTCTATAACCATAAAAATTAATACATATTCAAATATTTATTGAATAAAGAAATAATATTTTATTATTAAATTGATGAATACAAAAAGATAATGATGTATTTAATGACATATATAAAAAAAATCTTATAAAATTATATGAAATGATTTAAAAATTTGTCACTTGGGTTGATCCGGAACCAAATCATCAGACTTTAATCTAAAGCCCAAATTGACTCAAAATAAATAATCAGGCCATAGGTATCAAACTTAAATCAATAAAATCAAGAGTAAATAAAATTAAATAGTTTTGCTTAGCAGATGAAAGCCAACACCACAAACAATTTGATCAAAAAGTTCAAAATTGAAGGAGAAAAATGTAGCTCAGGTTAAGACTACAATATCAATGACAAAGAAAAAGCTGGTTCATGAATCTCAGACTAGAGACTACCTACGGTGACTTGAACTTGGCAGTAAGAATATACAGCTTCCACCTAAATACCTGTTGAATAGCCAAAAGAGGGAGGTCGTTAGATCCAAGTTAGTCTTGCAATTTCAGCACTGCATTGCCATGAAAGCAAACACCTTGTGCCGTTTGCTACTTCTACAACATCCTTGCCTCAGAGAAAAGTTCATGAAGCACCACTAAACTTTGACAATGTAAACTCTCTTCATCATGTGTTTCAACATCCTAACCTGTCTCTATACCTTTGGTTCGTTCGAACGATCAGCTAGACCTTAGCTTCACTTCAACTATGGACATTTCATTTCTCTCATCTCATGAAACTCCTTCAACCATATTGGGGCTGGTAATACCATCACCATCAACTGCTTTCACTATCTCGATGTCCTCGTAAGTATCCACAAACTCAATTGTCTTTACGTCTGACATAAGTTGAAGAAATTGAGAAGGAAGGGCTGCAGGATCCAGCTCAAGACAACCCTTGGGTGAATTCAGTCCTTCTTGGCCACTAAGCAAATGGGAAGGAACCTGATGGGAAAACCGAGAAAGTTCTTCCTTGGGGATCCTTCGTATTTCCCTTGGGTCAATATGCTGATGGAAAACAGCTTTGAAGCCAGCAACTTTGACCAAAGGAATGACTATTACTCCCAGCTCCTCATCACAGTCTTCAAGAACTTCAACAATGTCATATTCGTGCATTATTTCGTGTTCAGTGAACTCATTCCACTCCGGGGACCACTTCCTGTACAAAGCCCAGACATCCCCCTTCCGAGGATATATCAAGAAGATCTTAGAAGAGTGCTTTGTCCATCTGACCTTGTGAGAGAAACAGCTAATTGAGCTACAAATCTCATATCTTCCAACTCCAAACTCCCCATATGTTCTCAAAAAGCCACTTAAATACCAACTTCCGTTTCCTAATCTGCTGTGGGTTGTGGAACTGAGCAAGCTCATCCTCACCTTGAAAGGATTTAGAGAGATCACATTCTGAATCAAGGCATAGTGCCGTGGCATCCCATCATCATCGTCATACACAGCCCACACTTGATTGGCACTAAAACAGTTCTCCATTCTGCTCTTGTCAAAATCATGAAAATCAGGTTCCAAGACATCGATACACATTTGCTCAAGCATTTTGTTGTCCGAACAAGAATCTGATAACCTGAAACCCAGTTCATTCAGAGGAAGTTGCTTTTCAGCCTCCAATGACTCACACAGTTTGATATCCTTGCACGTGAAACCCCGTGTAGCAAGACCATCATATTTGGTTGAAGCTTCACTTTCTTTCTTAGTTATGTGACTGTTCTCACAGGCTATATTGTTCACAACAGTAGCTGAGCTGAAATCACTGAGTTTTCTAAATATTTCATCACGAGCCTTCTCCGTCACTATACATTTTAAGCTAACATGGCGTACATCATTACTGTTTTCACATTTCTGAAAACTATCATGCTTAAGGCGAGAGTTGTTTACTTGGTGAATACTGCCACTTCCACAGTTCACCTGTTTCGTAACACAATTTTCAGCCCCTTTTCTTCTCTTGGAAGCTTCAGAGTTCCCGGAGGGCTCCCCACCTATTGTCCTTTTTGAGGCAATATTTTTCCGTCGCAATGCCTCCTCTTTTCTTGCAGCAGCCTGTGCTTTCTGTCTTTCTCGTTTGACTTTATCATAGGCCTGCTGAACCATATTAGCAGCTTGAGAGGCGGAATGCGCACCAGATGATTCAGAGAAAGGAACCCACTCGAAGTTATTGGGATTAGACCCATTATTGCATGTTCCGTGATGTGTGCCTGAATTGTTTCTAGAGGCATCAGATACCTGCTGGCTTATGTTCTTCCGTCGCTGAGAATTGCTTGTCTGAGACATTATCTTAGTACCCTTACTAGATGGAGGATCAATTTCAACTGCAAAGTAGGCCTCCTGGCAATTGGGACAGAGAAGATTGTGATTGAGATACATTCTAAGATATTCATATTGCATCTTACATCGATGACAGACAGTCCAAAATGTATGGCGGTCCTTCTTGCGAGGTGGATGAGGAACAGCTGAAGGATTCCTCTTACTGTTATTACCCTTTTGAGATTTCACTTGTGAAGCTGCACTATTTGCAAAGTTGTAGAACCCATTTTGTGTTGGAGGTGAAGGAGCATCATTCTTAGTTTGATTTCTCTGCTGAAATAGCCTACCACATCTCTGATCATAGGCTGTTCTCTTCGATTTATCTGACAATAAGTTCCACGCTTGGGAGATAAATTGAAATGCCCCTTCAGCTCCAATAGACCTATTCTTATCGGGATGAAGCAGAAGAGCTAGTTTCCGATACTGTTTTCGTATTGTATCATCATCAGCTAAAGGGGTCAAACCAAGCACGCCATACCAATTTGACTCACCATTCATTTTCTCATCTTCAGCAGAAATATAGACCTCGAGCGTCATCACCATTTGAGAAATACCCTCTAGTTCAGGATACAGATTCTGAGCCTTGAGAGCAAACTTCTTCGCCCCCTTCATATCCCTTGCCATAAACTTCCTCTCAGCAATTTCTTTCGCCCTCAGAGACTCATCTCTATTGCAATCCATCTACCCTTTGCCCCAAACTCTACAGCTCCCTCTACAAACCATCACAGTTATGACAGCATAAAATCAACAACTCACTCCAGAAACCAAGAATTCAAGTAGAGCTAAGCAACAGCAATCAAATTAAACCATTACAAAAAATAAAAAACAGCTAAAGCCAAATAATTTATGCACCAGCAGCACCTCAACAGAAGAATAAAAGATTCCAAAATAAACTGAATGCATCCAAACTCAAGTTTAAAAAACAATTCTAGCAATCGTGAAATAAAATGTATCAAATGAGATTTCCAGAACAGAACCAAAATCAACTTACACACACAGCATATCTAATCTCAACCCAATTCTCGACAAGCTAACTATGACTCTATGAGTCCAACCATCATCAACAACTTGAGCAACTACATTTAACCATTACAAATAAAAAAAATATGTACCAGCCAATTCCTCAGCGTACCAAAACCCAAATCAATAACAAAAACGGCAGCAAAAACAGAAATAAATATTGCTATAATAACAGAATCAGTAGGCAGATTATATCACATTTTCATAGTCGAAAAACTAAGAAACCCTAAACGGTGATCGGAACCGGATAATAGGGAATGAGACGCGTAGGTAGAGCGAGAGGATTACCGATTGCGAGAGAAATTCTTATTTTCCCTACAGAATTGAAGCGCAGAGTTTCATCACTGGAGTGTAATTTTAATTTTTTCGAATTTGCCCCAAAATTTTCTTCAAGATTGGATTTTCGCAAAAGGATCTCACACAAACAAGAGTCAAATTGCTGTTTCTCTTTTTTCCTAAATTTTCTATTCTTTTATTTTCTTTTCTTTTCTTTTCCTCGAAATACAAATTGAAGGTGAATTAGGACGACAATTACAATATATATGGGGGCATCACATTGTTGCCAATTCAACTAACCATGGTTAACTTTTAATTTTTATTTTTTAATCACCACATGTATGTTGTAAGCTTAACCATGGTTAGCCATAAAATTGTTCTATCCTTGTATTTCACTCTTCAACGCAATGATCCAATAATAATAATAATAATAATTGTAACAAATGCTCCAACAATAACAGTGATCTTTCTTATTTTAAATATAATAATAAAACTTAGGGTTAGAAAATATTTGACACCACACATATTCACATTATCTGAATTGAGATTTATTGGATCAACACGTTAAAGTACATGAAAATCTTATTCAATTTCAGTATTATTATATCATATTAATTCTTTCGTATCATGTTAATTGTAAAATAATACTCTCTCCGTCTCACATGAGTAGTCTCATTTCTCATTTTTTTTGTCCCATAAAATAGTCATATTTTCCTAAAATGACAAACATTTTTTACTCATTAATAAAATATTAATTCAACTACACTCATAACCCTTAATTCTCGTGCCGAAAAAAAATGAGACTACACTAATGAAACGGAGGGAGTATTAGGTTTTATTATTCTTTTATTGTTATCAGGTTCTTATTGTGCTTATCAATTGGATTTGGGTACATCCTTGTCATGTTCGTGTTGTTATTGTGTGTTTGTGTAAACTATGCTTAAATCTTTTCATCATATTTCAATAGAACATATCATACCCATTTTCTTTAGAATGCCAAAAAACATCAAGATTTATTTATTAAATAAATCTATGTATATTGATATTATTATTAATTGATGCTAATACTCATTCATGTAATAGATCAAATTAAACCTATTAAGCAAGATGAATATGAGGTCGATATGTCCGAGTGGTTAAGGAGACAGACTTGAAATCTGTTGGGCTTCGCCCGCGCAGGTTCGAACCCTGCTGTCGACGTTTTTTCCTTTTTCCATTTTCCCCATTTCCATTGGATGATGATTTTTTAATTCTATTTCCTCATTTGAAATAAGTGTTTCCAATATATCTCATCTTTAGTTATTAAAAAATATAATAATAATCCTACTGATACGAATGCCAATAGGCTCGGTCTATGATTCATCAACGGTAGACATTGGAGCATTTTTTATTTTAGTTGCATTGCATCCCAATGAAAATACGAATATACTCATTTTCCCAATTGGGCTGTAACCTGAGTTTTTCCCCCCCTCATCGTTTTCGTGTGTTCAATGAAGCGTGTTGCGTTCGTTTGCGTGCGAGCAGATGCTAGCATTTGATTGTTTGGTGTTGATACATGTGAATTCTCACTCTAATTATGAATTCAATATGAGAAAACAAATTATAAATTAAAATAATACTTTGTCTAGCTAGTAGCTCTAAAAGTGTGGGGCGACTCTGGAGGGCTGCTTTTAAATACTCGTATCATAGCCATTTGATCGTGTTTAATTCATTCGTATCATATATAGTCTTGGATTGTGGAGACGAGTACAAGTAATCTAATCTGTTTGTCTTCTTCCTCTTACAAATAACCGAAACCATGTCTGAACTCCGACAATACATCATATGCTTCTTCATTTTACTCATTTCAACCATCTGCATATTCTTCAAGAAACGATATTCCACCGCTCCTCTTCCTCCAAGCCCTCTAGCCCTGCCCATCATCGGCCATCTCCATCTTCTTACCCGGGCACCCCACCAAGCTCTATCTAACCTCTCATCGCGCTACGGCCCCTTGATCCGCATTCGACTCGGTTCAGTCCCTATCTTGGTCGCTTCATCGCCCGAGATTGCCAAAGAATTCCTCAAAACAAACGATGATTCCTTCTGTGATCGACCCCAGAAGGCTGTGGTGGACTACCTAACCTACGGGTCTCGAGACGTTTTGTTTGCGCCTCACGGGCCTTACTGGAAGTTCATGAAGGGGCTGTGCGTGTCTCAGCTTCTCGGCGGAAGAACGATGGAGCTGCTGCAACCGGTGAGGAGAGATGAGCTGAAGCAGCTTCTCGAGTTTCTGAGTGATAAGGCCTGCTCTGGAGAATCAGTTGATGTTGGAAGCGCGTTTGCTGCCATGTCTAACCATGTGATATCAAGAATGATCACCAGTCGTCGAACCTGCTGTGGAGGTGAAAGTTTCATGGTTCGAGAGATTGCTGAGCTCTTGGGGGGGTTCGATTTATCGGACTTTGTTTGGCTGTGCAAGGGTATGGATTTGCAGGGGTTTGGGAGGCGGGCTAGGGAGGTCAGAGATAGGTTTGATGAAATGATGGAGACGATCATGGATGAACATGGAAGTCAAACCAGGGAAGTGAAGGATTTACTTGACATTTTAGTAGAGATAGCTGAAGATGAAAACTCAGAGATGAAGTTAACCAGAGAGAATATCAAGGCTCTCATCCTGGTAATGCTAGCTAAGGCCATTTTCATTTTCATTTTCAAGATTTCAAGAATTTGATGATGATGCAGGATTTATTCACAGCTGTGAATTCAGCAGCAGTCACAATGGAATGGGCATTAGCAGAGCTGATCAACCATCCCAGCATCATGCAAACCGTAGCTGAAGAAATCAAAGCAACAGTGGGCAGCAAGAGACTAGTACATGAATCAGACATCTCCAGCCTGCCATACCTTGAGGCCGTAGTCAAAGAAACGCTGAGGCTCCATCCTCCGGCTCCACTGATATACAGGCAATCGCGTAAACACTGCAGCATAGCAGGGCACCACGTTCCAGCCAAGACTGGACTGATGGTAAATGTATGGGCCATTGGAAGGGACCCGACCCACTGGCCTAACGCAGTGGAGTTCAGGCCAGAGAGGTTTGTGGGTGAGGTGGATGTTAGGGGGCAGCATTACCATTTGCTGCCGTTTGGGAGTGGGCGGAGGGCGTGCCTGGGAATGCCGTTGGCATTGAAGATGGTTCAGGCAAGCTTAGGTGCAGTGGTTCAGTGCTTTGATTGGAAGGTTGAGGGAGGAGTGGTGGACATGGAAGAGGGGCATGGCTTGATACTGCCCAGAGCTCATCCTCTTATTTGTTTCCCAACTCCATCCCTTTATCCCATACCATCTGCTTGACTATCTTTTTCCAAACTATTTTATTTTCAAATTTAGTAAAAACCAATTATGCAATTGAAGACACCCCACAATCATCAAAAAGGCAAGAAAGACACGGTTCCAATATGTGCAAAAACATAAAACATAATCCATTTCCAAAGGAGAAGAATCATCCATACACTCTATACATATGATATAATACACTAAGAATAATTATAACAATAACATCCCTTCCAAATCCAAGGCGAAATAAATATATTGAACGGTTTTCACCTATCCAGAAAAAAACCAGCAAGAGTGAATGTTTCATTTTCAAAAAATAATCTTTCAGCTTTCATAGCGATGCTATTTCGAATCAATGGCACATCCTAAAAAGATGGAGATATCCACAACCGGAGTCGTAACCATGAATGGGACACAGACACAGCAAACGCAGCTCCGACCAAACAACGATAATGCATCAGCACAGCTTGTCCAGCGACCTAAATGCGCTACAACAGCTTCCAGACTGCAATGCAGGGTGAAAATGAACATGGATAAATGCATACTCACATACAAACAAAAAACAGGAAGTAGCATGAGGCCAGCTTTATTTCAGAACAGAAAAATGCATCATATGCCCTGTAAAAGTAGTAGCTAGCATGTTCTCTCTTGACTTTGTAATAATTGATAAATCCAAAAGACAAATCTGACAAGTTATGGAGCTTTTCTAGATACTACTTGGAGAAGAAGAATACTGAAAATCTACCATGATATCAACACCAAAGCAATTGCCAAGGGATGAACTAAAGAGACAGCTGTAACAGAGGTATGAATATTGACGTTTTATGGAATAATTGTTAGTCATGAGGTTTTTTAAAATTATCAATGATCGACTGATGCTATCAATTCCACAGCATCTGAGTAAACTACAGATTGATCCATAGGTATCTCAATCAGATTGAAGCTACAGATACTGCACTAACAGTTAAAATGGCTAAACCAAAATCACAAAGGCACGATTTCACACTATTCAAGAAAATCTCCAATTTCCGACTACTAATTTTCAGCAGAAATGCAAAGAGAAATGTGATCAAATGAGCCAGACAACGCCAAAAGTCTACCAGAATTTAACCCAGAAACCACACTCTTAGTTGCCAAAAAAAAAAGATAACAAATCAGACGTCGAAAATAGGTAGAAATTAGTGGATACAACCAATAAAAAATAAATCTTGAACAGAAGATACGAAGATTGGCCAAGAACACTTACAGGGAATCTCCTTCCTAGGCGACAAAGGAGCAGAGTTATGACACAAAATGGCTCTCCCAATCATCGAAATGCTCGAAACAACCCCCACAAAATACAAAAACACCACCAATACAAGAACCCAAGGCATCAACATAAAACCAAGGAAAAACGTGAGTGATCCACACAGCATCATCGACAGAGAAATCCCAAGAAGCAGGGAAGCAAACCCCGCGGGCGTAATGTGCTGAAAAGACGGCCACGACCCCTCCCACAGCCGCCGCTGAGACTGATCGGCAGACGTCGGCGGAGACCGGATAATGTTCAGAACAAGAGTAGAGAGCTCGTAGAACGCCCGGGTTTGGTAATCCTGGTGATCGTGTTGTTGGCGCCCCATCATTATCACAAAATTTCCAAAGAAATTCCAAAGAGGAATCGTGAAGGGGGTTAAGTAATTAACAAGATTGGGAAATTTTGTGCGAAGATCGAGGTAAATGGATAAACTTTATATTAAAGGGAATGGAATGGAATGGAATGGATATACCAAATGTGAATGATACTTATCTGTTTCAAATTTTATGGGGAGGGGGAGTTTGGATTGAAGGTGGAAATGGGATTCAACAACCGCAATGGGCCCCATTTTCTAATATGGATTATGAATTGGTTGATTTCGTTTTCGTTTTCGTAAAAGCAGAAAAATATACAAGGGGATACGCAGACGCCCAGATGCGGCGGTGCAACGCTGGATGTCCTAAAACGTCACGAATCGCTAATACTCCTTCCGTTCCATATGAATTGTCCACTTTACTTTTGATACAATAATAAATACGAGTAGAGATAGAGGCAATTAATATTTTATTAGTAAATGATTATTATTTTTCATTTTAATTAAGTGAACAATTAAATGAGACGGACAAAAAAGGTGTTGATATGCTGATTTAGTGATTGAGGAATTGAAGATTCAGCAAATCATGAGTATGCTAAGTTGTGGCAGCAATATGCTAAGGGAGATTGCTGAGACTGTTTTTCGTATGATAAGAGTTAGCATTCTGCTCAGAGGTAGTATTATGCTAAGGGTTAGCATTCTGCTGAGAGTCAACAATTTGCTGAGACAAGTTTGCTAAGACAAGTTTGCTGAAGATGTTTGCTGAGACAAGTTTGTTAAGACAAGTTTGCTCAAGATGTTTGCTGAGAATAGTTTGCTAAGACAAGTTTGCTGGAGGAATATGCTGAAAATGTTTGCTTAGCAAAGATGATGTTTGCTTAGCATTAGAGATGTGTATGCGGATGCTGAAATCCAATGCTGGACTCAGAAAATGCTGGGAGACTCAACAGAGTGTAGAATAGTTATTCTACATAGTGGGTTAGTTGGGAAATTGACACGTGTCAAGGCGTGGTTGGTCGAATCGGGTATATTCGTTAGGCCGTTAGGATCGAACTTTCTGCTTCGTTCTTAGTCGGTTATTCTGTTTGGAATTGTAATATAAAAGAGAGATGAGAGGTTCAATGAAGTAGAGATTTGAGAATATTCAGAGAGAAATTTAGAGAGAGAGTAAGTTTTAGATTCTGTGATAGAAGCTAGAGAGAGAGAAAAAAATTAGAGAGGTGGTATTGAGATTTTCTTATCTCATTTTTGTATTCGATTCAAGAAAGTAATAAAAGTTTTTGTGTTTTTCTTTCATCCTCCATTGTCGATTGTTCGAGCTCCAATTTCATAACAAGTGGCGCCGTCTGTGGGAAACGCTTAAGGGCAAGGTTCGTGTTGAGTATTCTGTTCTTAATTTTGGGATATGTGATGGATTTATATACTGAAAGCATTATGATTGGTATATTATGTACAAGGTTTATTGGTTAATATACTGGAAATCATAATTGTTGTATGTTCATCTCCTGTCTGAATTAACAAACATGTGTCGCAAACACAATTATCCTCTTATCTCGTCGATAGGGAGATCATACGGTGTGTTGAAGATCACGGAAGATCGTATGGATCGTTTGACCTAGCGAGATATAAATAGTCATCACAGCTGAGACAGTTCCAGGATAAACTGTCGGTGTAGGCTGCAGCATATGCGGATAAGCATCTTATCTTGGATGTCTTGGTATGCTGGTGTGGGGAACACATTGATGAGGACCTAAGTCGAGATCGATTCTTTTATCTGACATTAAGAGAATCTAGATCTCTATGACTCGATGGAATCTTAAGCCTATATGATGATACAGAAGTGTACATATATTGTATATCACTTTGAGTTGTAGAGAAGGTTCTAGTTGAACCTGTACATCTGCAGTCTTGGGTGATATCAATTTGTGTATGACTGTCTGGTATCTGAACTAGGTAACCACATCCAGTATAGGATGGTGACATTCCCTGAACAGCTCAAAAGGTTTGTTATGCTAAAGTCCTGCAGGCTGATTAAGTTCAAGCATAAGTGAAAAGGTTTGAGTGGATTGATTCAGGAATTAAAGATGTTAATTAATTAAATAGCTTGTCAGAGCTTAAATTAATTAACGAATGTTTGTAACCTTAAATGTGGGGATAAACCGAGTCCAATGCAACCCGTTCCTCAAAATGTGGTAGCAAATAGGTAGGACAATATTGATTCTCTGGTGGCATGAATCAATACTAATTAATTAATTATATTCTGGGTTGAATATGGGAATTAATTAATTGATAGGCCTTATTTGCTATTTGCATTCTGGTCCCTGGTCTGGCCCATGATAACTCAAGCCCAATAGGAGCCTAGAATTTCCTATAAATAGGCCTCAGTTCCTCAGATCTCAACACACCTACAACACACAAGATCATAAGTTGCACACAGCAAACCAGTATTTGGGAGCTGTAAGTGATCGACTAAGATCTGAGAACGAGGAGGAAATTCTGCTTCTCAACCGGGCAAAGGATCTGATAGATAATCTTCACCAGATTTTCAGATCGAGTTGGGATACAGATCAGAAGATCAGATCAGGAGGATTCTTCTTCTTCTCTCTCCTCTCTTGTTTTCGAAAATAATCTTTTATTTTCTATAGATTAATTTCCTCAATCTGTTAGGAAATTAAATCTTGGTGCGTGGGAAAGATCAAAGCGCATCTCCGCGCACGCGTTCTTCGGAGTTCATCGATCCAGGTATTCTGCATAAACCTTCTTATGCATAATAATATAGGAGCATGCTAGGATTGTTCATAGGCATAGCAATTTATTTTGATATCCCAATTAACGATCCTTGG
>JAPKLW010000725.1:2387-18089 GCA_026898455.1 Plectranthus barbatus
ATATTTCGCTAAATTGAGATTGATTTCGGCAATTTGAGATATATTTCGATTTTTTAATTAAAATAATAAACAAATTCGATTATAAAATGATTCAAAATTGGGATATATTTGACGGGATATATTTCGCCAAATTGAGATGGATTTCGGCAAATTGAGATTGATTTCGGTTTTTAGTTAAAAAAAATTAAAAAAACGGATGAGAAATTGATAAAAATTGGGCAGGATTTAAAGGGATATATTTTACCAAATTGAGATGGATTTCGCCAAATTGAGATTGATTTCGGCAATTTGAGATGGATTTCGGCATTTTGTTATTTATTTCGGATTTTTTAAAAAATAATCTATAAATCAAGTTTTTTTTCACGTGAATGACTGTCACTTTTGCATGCATCGTACAAAACACATGCATGCCAATACATTGAATTCAAACTGATAATTAATATGGTCAATTTTTTACTGGAAAGTTGCTCAAATAATTGTAGTATGACTATTGAATATGTACTATACAATACAGAAATAATTTTGGACCATTCGGGGACTGAATTACAATTCAATTTTTCTCAGAAAATTGAATTGTAATTTGTTTCATCCTCAAAACAATCTCATACTCTGAAAACTATCTCTAAACCCTCTCAAACACTCATTCTCCAAAAATTCTCTCTAAATTAAAAAAATGGATTACCGTTCTATCATTTTGCATTACAATGGTCAATGGGACAATCTATACAACTACATCGGTGGAGATGAAAGAGTTGTCATGATACCCTCTCATGATATCACACTAGAAGAATTGCAGAGGAATGTTCAATACATCCTCCATTCTCATGCCATGGTGGGTTCTTACACTCTTTATTATCTTGCTGAAACAAGAAGTGGGAGGACGGTTCCTTCGGTGCTCGCAACAAACACGCTCCTTCAACGGCTTTGTAACATGTATTGGGAGCCGAATGTTTATTTAGTGATGAACTTGCAATCCGATGGGGGTGCTGGAGGATCTCGCCGACAACCATCTCCGTACAGGCCACACATGGCTTCATTGAGCCCACAACCACACAACCCTTATAGTCCAACACCAGAAGAACTACATCGTTTTTCATCATCAGTGAGATTTGGAGAGGGCAGCAGTGAAAGTCGAAGTTTTCCAGTCCCAGATTCAAATGAAAATGCTCCAGATGATGACAGTGACGATGATGCTGATTTCGGTGCGCACCAACAAAATCAGAATATAGTTGTCCATTCCGATGATGAAGAAGCTGAATTCGATACAGACTCATCAGATGGTGATGAACGCCAAAATTACAATGCTTCATTGTTCAATTGTACAATTGAAGATTTCACCTCTTGGGTGAGAGAACAAGGTGGGATGGGTGCCATTGTATCAAGCCTACTTCCGGCTAACCCATTACCGGCAGAAACAATTGAAGGTCTAAGCAGTCAAATGAATAATTGGTTACTTCCAATTATTCCGATAGATACATCCGACTCACCTGTATTGCCAGATGTACAAGAAGTATTGGAAGGGGAACTGGAAAAGGGCAAAATGTTTTGGAGAAAAGAGGACTTGTACGTGGCTGTCGGACTTTGGCACATGGAGCATCACGTTGAATTCAAAGTGACGCGTTCTTCTACAACTCGGGTGGTGTACAATTGCAGCCGCAATCCTAATTGTACATTCATCCTACGTGCCTCGAATTCAGCGGGATGTTGGGTAGTCCGCGAATTCATCCCAACTCATAGTTGTACTTTGAGTCTAAACAACATCCGCAGTAGAACTATACGATCAAAGGCAATCTCAGCTTATTTTGCTCGGAGGATGCGTATACAAGGATCTATCATCAAGCCGCGCGATATAATGGCTGAACTACAACAGAGTTTTGGTATTAAGGTCAGTTACAGCAATGCATTGCGCGCTAGAAATGGAGCTATATCGATGATTTATGGTGGCTTAGAAGAATCATTCAACTTGCTACCAAAATATCTCGATGTTCTCCAAAAATGGAATCCGGGCACTATTACAGACGTGGATATCGGCGAGGATCAACGATTACGCCATTTCTTTGTTGCCTTGAGTGTGTCACGTGCGGCTTTCGGGACTTGTTTAAGGCAAGTGATTGTGGTGGATGCTACACACCTGAAGGGGCGAAATAAAGGTGTGTTATTGGTTGCTGTTACCAAAGATGGCAACGAACAAATCTTTCCTCTGGCTATTGGATTTGCACCGATCGAGAACGATGAGAGCTGGACGTGGTTTATGTCACGACTGTGAATGGCTTTCGATTGTAGTCCACAATTGCTAATTGTTTCGGACCAACACATCAGCATTGCCAAGGCAGTAAGCTCAGTTTATCCAGAGGCGACGCATGCCTTATGTGGTTATCATATTCAAAATAAGTTGACGACATTCAATTCAACTATCGTGCAGTTATACCACAAGGCAGCCTATGCATACCGTTCTATCGTCTATCAGAAGGCAATGGACCAGATTCAACAGCATTGCCCCACTGCATACAACAAACTCATGACAGTGGGGCCTGAAAAGTGGGCTAGGTCTAAATGTCCGGTTCGCCGTTATAGCTTCATGACATCGAATGCAGCAGAAGTGTTCAACTCCAGGTTATTAGATGCTAGACGTCTACCCATCTGTTCCATTATTGAGCTATATAGACACATTGTCGAAAAATGGTTCGATAAACGGCGAGCTAAGGCGTTTGCAAGATACGATGACTTGACTGAGGAAGTCGTGGCCAAAATGAGTCCATTGTCGGATATTTCACACAAGTACACGGTTTCGCCTGTTTCTGAATATCATTTCAAAGTCAAAGACAAGGATAGAACTTGGAAGGTGGATCTTGAATACAGCTTATGCGATTGCCGGGAGTTTCAGATGGGTCTGATTCCATGTTCACATGCTATTGCTGCAATTCGGTTAGTAAAATATATCGATAGAATTAAACTTTCTTTCATAACGATCAAGTTTTTAATTATTATTGTTGCAGCTTCAAGGGTTTAGGTGTGTACGACTATGTTTCGGAGTACTACAAGACATCAAACTGGCGAGAAACTTATGGAGGAATTGTACACCCTCTTCCTCCAAGAGATGAGTGGATTGTATCACCGGAGGCACAAGCATGTGTTGTTTTGCCACCCATCGTCAATCGCCAAGCCGGTCGACCAAGAAATAGTCGTCGTCCTTCGGGAGCACAGGCGGGACAAACATCGACTAGTAGACGACGAGCACCAAAAAAATGTAGTATTTGTGGATCATCAAGTCACACAAAACGTGCTTGTCCGGAAAGAATTCCGCCTAATTAATTTGTTACATTTTTACAAATTTTATTGTACGTATTGCAATATGTGTGAACAACAAATCTCATATTTGAATGCTTATTTATATCTCACATCTCAATTCCAAATACTTGTGATTTGCATGATTTCAATTCAAAATACCCGTGTTTAGCAAATGAGGAATTTGTATTCAATACATGTAATGTAATTTAAAATCTAAAAACAGGTTCAAACTCCAGCCAAAATTATAACAACTTCCATTTGTAAACCCTATTATGTATTAAATTATGATTATTTCTTTAGTTCAAAATATAATTTCGTTAGTAAAATAATTACATGGTGAATTATTAATGAATATTTATAAAATAAGCATGCATAATTTTTAAAATAAAAATGGTGAATTCAGCTGTAAATTATCGAACTCAAGCTCAATATATTGAAAATGATGAAATCAAGATAAGTTTAAAAAATAATATAGTCAATTCCGAAATCAAGCTGAAAAAGACGAAATCAAGCTGAAAATGCCGAACTCAAGCTGGAAAATGCCGAAATCAAGCTGAGGATATATTCCCTAATATTTTATTGGTTTATTAATAATTTTTAAATGAAATCATAAATTTTTAATAATAAAAAAACAATTCTGTTAGGGTTTACACATAAACCGATAAAATTGATTGGTGGACTAAGACATATATGACAGACAAAGTACAATTTGGCTATTTTGTGTAGTTTTTCATAAGGGTGGCTATTTTGTGCATGTAGTTATAAAATTTGGCCGAGATGGAGGGAGTATTTATTATTAAAGGAATATTGAAAAAATGTATATAAATACTCCCTCCGTCCCACTTCATTAGTCCCTCTTTCCTTTTTCGTTCGTCTCATTTAATTGTCCATTTACCTAAAATGAAAAGTTAATCTCCACTCACTAATAAAATACTCATTTTCTCTATCTCTACTCGCATTGGTTATTGTGTCAAATCTCAAGGGGACTAATCAACTGGGACGGAAGGAGTATATAATAGTCGAAGCATGGTGCATCGGTGTGGGGTATCCAATAGTCGCATTTTAAGATTTTAACTCCGTACATCTCGTTTCATGCGTATATGATAATCGCTCTCTCTTTTTTTCATTTCTATTTATTACTATTTATTTTTACTTTATAACTATTTAACGGTTAGATTTCTTGGTATTTTAAAAAATTACATGTTATAATTTTAAAGATTTTATACTTTTTACAATATATTATGATTCTAACCCAATAAAAAGATTGTGTTACAATTTGAATCTAAACCCTATATATATATATATATAAAAAGATATCATGTCGAAGATGTTAAAAATGATATAATTGTTAATTTATAAATCTAAATAACAATTAAACTATTTTTCAGTGAATTGATAATTATTTTGATTCTCAATAATATAGTTATACTAGAATATTGGTAGACAAACATTACATATATTTTTTAATGAGGGAAAACTATAAAAAAACACCTTTTAGTATTTGTCAATAATAAAAATATCATAATATTTTTTCTGTCACAAAATTATACTCTAATGTTTTATTTTGTCAACTAAAACTAATCTTCACTGTGAACAATATTACGAAGATTCTCATATTACTGAATTATACCAAATTTTTTATTCTGTCAAATAAAAATTATGATTCATTAAAATTTTAACATCGTTAACAATTGAAGGTATTTTTAATTAACATATCAAACATTAGAGTATAATTCAGTTATAAAAGAAACATTGAGTATTTTTCATAGCGGAGTGTATAATTTATAAATTGAGCGATACTTTAGGATATTTTTTCAAAATTTTTCCTTTTAATAATCTCAAAGAATTATACTCTCTCCGTCCCGCATAAATTGTCCACTTTTCCTTTTTCGTCTATCCCGTGATATTAGTTCAATTTCCTAAAATAACAAGTTTTTCACATTCATCAATAAAATATTTATTTTACTACCACTCACATACATTGATTATCGAGCCCGATCAAAAATAATTTGACTAGGACCGACGGAATAAATCTTAAAATATATTTTTAATATCAATGCAAAATGAGATGTCGCGTATCACAAAATAAACTTAAAAGATGCTTTTTTTTTTTTGAGAAAAAAACTTAAAAGATGCTTGATTTGTACAATATGATCACACATTCGTAAGGTACAATGTCAGAATGCATGTGACACGAGGTACAACCCTAAGTTTCAACCTACATCACCTACTAATAATTTCTAGAACGTACCAACCTTGTCTTTTTGTATCAACAATAATTCTTTTTTTTTTCCCCAATAAATTAAAGTAGTGTTTTTTATGCATTCCCAAAAATGGGGAAGCATAATTGTTTAATATTTATATTACATCAAATGATGTTTTTTAATCGAGAACTTATAATATTTGTATTGCAATAGTCGAGCGTGACTTTAAATATCAACTTAAATTAATTTTGAAATTAAAATTTTCTTTGGATGGGAGGATATTTGTGAGTGCAAGTTGAAGGTGTGGACGAATGAATTATTGGGGAAAAACAATATTATGTCAATCAATTAGGCCCATATTATAGAGCTTTTTTCGACAAAGAGTAGAGGCCAGCATAAATTGACAAATGTACCTTTGAATTACAATAAATTAATTTTGTTCTTTTTAGTGGTGTCAATTTGTGTGGATCGAATTAATCAATGGATAAATTATAATAATATAATCAAGGAAAATTGTCGATTCAGAACTCAAAAGATAGTTTATTTGTCAATTTATGATGCGAAAGATGATTTCTCAATTCATGACCTGAACGATCAAACAATTCTCAATCCAGGACCTGTTACTGAGGTCCAAGATTGAAAATTGTATGATCTTTTGGGTCCTGAATTGAGAATTAAATCTTTTGTGTTCTAAACCGATAATTAAACTATTTTTCGGGTTCTAAATTGATAAAATTCATGTAACTAATTATAGGATTTACATATTATATAATAATAATAATAATAATAAATTTGAATAATATAAAGTTATATATCAAATCATCTACTCCCTACGTCCCATTACATTAGTGCCTTTTGGTTTCGGCACAATAGTTAAAGTTTGTGAGCGTAGTAAAATTAATATTTTATGGGAAGGTCTTGGGTTAGGCAGACCTAAATGATTTAGGCGGGTTTTATCCATTAACTCAAGCCCAAACCCATATAATATACCCTAATTGGGATTAATAAACCATATTTGGGATGGGTCAACCCATTTGGGTAGGATAAAACTCGCCTAAACCATTTAGGCCTGCCTAACGCAAGTTTTTGCCATATTTTATTGACGTGAAGATTTTTTTTTTATTTTAGAAAAGTAGGCTAATCTGACGGGACAAATAAAGTTTTAAAAAACGTCTCAACAGTAAACATTTCATATATAAAAATCTTTCGATAAAAAATTTACGGTCGACCCTCCTTTTCCCCTGTCTCCTACTAAAAATTAATATAAAAAATAACTTATATTAAGCAAAATTCCCCAAATATTGTGGGAAGGTTGTGAATTATGGAGTATTTTCTTTTAAAATGTGTGGATTTAAAAAGACATTAATTGGTGATAAAATCACACTGGTACTATTTATGGAAAGTATTACATGTCGCAGATTAAATACTACCTATGTCCCGTCGGATTAGTCCATATTTCCATTTTCATCTGTCCCGCCAGATTAGTCCACTTTCCTAAAATGGATTAAAATCTCCTCACATCAATAAAATATTAATTCAACTACACTCACAAACATTGGTTACTGTGTCGAAATCAAATTGAACTAATCTAATGGGACGGAGGGAATAATTTTTTTTTGGATAAATATGAGAATTTTTATGAATATATATAAAAAAAATTTAAAATGTGGCCTACCATGTGACATGAGAATAATATGCAAACATTATATTGCGGGCCAAATCCAGACAGCACCATAATCAAAACAAAAACGAATTCGAATATGTTTGAAAACATTAAATTCTTCTAATTTTAGGTGACATATGTTTCATCCTTCTCTATTATTGGTCACAAGTGAGATGAGGATGCATGACCCACTAATTCATTCTTTATATATTGTTATTCTTGAATAACATTATATTCACTACAAATAATTCGAACACAAATTTTCATGGTGGATAATTGATGATTCAAAACATAGTTTAATTATTAATTGAGGACCTAAAAAAGAATTCTCAACTCATGACCTGAAATATCATATAATTTTCAATACATGACCTGATATCGAGGTCCTGGATTGAGAATTGTATGATCTTTCGGCTCCTGTAACGAGAATTTTGGTGATCTCTCAAGTCCTGAATTGAGAATTAAACTTTTGGGTCATGAATCGATAATTAAACTATTTTTCAGATCTGAATTGATAATACTCGAAGAATGAATCATTTGATGGATTTTGTCCAATGACACTACATTGCCGATAAGAATATTTTTGTGGATGAATTTTTTATTTTTGAAAAAGATTATATCAAAATTTGATAAATTATAGTATTGTTCCAATATTAAAACTGGGCCGTGGAATTCAGCATGGGCCTATTTCATTGGGCTGCTAATAATAGTTTATAATTTTTTTTTATCATCGAGAAAAAAAAAACGTGTTTAATGCTGCAAAATCGTTTTATGCTGCTTAATCTCTTTCATTCTTAACTATTTTTTCTTTTTAAAACTAACATTCATAATTAGAGGTGGCCACAGGTCGATTTCGATTCGGAATTGTCATTTCGGACCGGCCTTTTTTCGGTTCCGGTTTCGGTTTCATATGGTTTTGGTTCTGGTTTGAAACTATCGGTTCTGAAACATAACTGTCGGTTCGAAGTGATGTGTCGCGCTGTCATTGGTCGATCTAAACTTTTTTTTTTTTAATTTAATATTTTTTTGGCCGATTCCAGTTTCGGTTAGGGGTGGAATCTGAACAGACGCGTCAAAATAAAATTCCGGTTCGAAACTGTTTTAGACGATTTCGGTTCAAAATTATGAACCGACAGACCGATTTAGGGCCGGTTCGGGTAGGTTTCATTTGTCCAGCTCTATTCATAAGAATCATAACTAATTCTTAAAGGAGAAATTTTTATTTAGATATGAAATAAAAATCCACGCTCAGCCTCACAAGTGCAACTCATTTACGGATACCGGACACTCTCTCTCTCACACATACACACACCACAGGGTGCTCGGATCGATAGGTAAATCGTAATCGGTTGCCTTTGCTGCTGGATTCGTGAATCGATGCGTTATGGTTTTTATTTTTCTATTGAAGTTGATTATTCGATGCTTTAGCGAAAGGTCTCACAGTAATCTGCGTGAATTTGTGTTACTTATCTCTTTTTATTTCTCGTATGGTTAATAGTTTTTATTAGTCGATTCAGTAATGGAGATCTGTTAGTTTAGCTGTTTAGATTTTTCAATTCACCGAGAATGTAATCCTGGCGATGATTTATGGTAGATGTTTGACCTTAGAATTGTGTAATTGAGAAAGAAATTAGGGTTTACTGTTGCTACTGAATTAGTTGGAGGACTCGGTTTATGGACTATTCTGAAGCTTAGAGTAATTTATTTTTCGATTAATTATTGCAAATTGGGTGTTTTGGTTTGACATGAATGACTTGAGAGAATCCCATGGGATTAGATACCGATTTATCCAATTAAAATATGGCTGACCTAGATTGGTTTAATATGAATGCCTTAAGAGTACCCTTAACAGTGCTTAGAGTTAAAATCCATGGAGTTTTCTGTTGAAATCCATGGAGTTTTCTGTGTGCTATTAAAATGGTATGCGACTGAATGTTATTTAGTAAGATATTACATGAAAGCCTCTCTCTTATTCACCTGTTCAAATACTCGCTTTGTTTGTAAAAAGACCAGCTTTGATTGTTTTCCTTTCAATTTTCCTTTTAAAATCTATGCCTTCTTCAATATGGTTAATAGATTTTATGGAATTATATATCGCTTAGGAATGTAGAAGCAATATGTAGTTAGATAGGGGTCTCCTCTATGAAACGATACTCATTACATGAGAAATTATTGTCAATTCTGTGTTATACGTAGTAGTGCTTCAACTGGGGATATCGTAGTTCCTCATAAGTTTTGATCTTCATTGGAGAGAGCGGATTTCATGAGGTTCTGACTACTTCTGATCCAGAGAGAAGTTAAGTTAACAATAATTATATTTTGAGTAGCTAGTTGCATTCTGTTTCCATTGGTTTAGCCTCAAGTACTCATTTTTTTCAATAATGGAGTTAATTAGTGTTAAGTATATTATCTAGAGGGGCATCCTTAGCAAATTGATGATAATTTGTGTAGCAATAGAACATTTTATAGACTTACATTTTTATTTTTCATTTATTATGTTATCATATCTGTAAAATATATGAAATTCTTATTAGGAGCCAAGTACTTGGTTGACTAAATTGGATTTTTTTTCTTCTGTGTTTTACGCAGAGTTCCTAGCTCCTAGGAACAGGAGCCTCTCTGCTGCATAAATGTGAAATGTTCATTTCATAGTGCTCTCTAAGATGTGGAATTTCGCATCCAACTGCCTAGCTGGAAATAGAGGGCTGAAGAATGACGTGTTGAAGCCAACTCAAAATTCAATGGATTGCTCTGATGATGAAGTTTCTTCCCATGCTAGCCGAGAGGAAGGCTTAGAATGTCCAATATGCTGGGAATCCTTTAACCTAGTTGAGAACATACCGTATGTTTTGTGGTGCGGCCACACACTATGCAAAAACTGCATCCTAGGATTACAGTTGGCTGTTGTGAAATTCCCCACCTTACCTCTCCAGCTCCCACTCTTCATATCCTGCCCCTGGTGCAACCTGTTATCGCTTCGTTTGGTGTACAGGGGAAACCTGAAATTCCCTCGTAAGAACTTCTTCCTTCTGTGGATGCTCGAGAGCATGAACGGGGATAGAGGGAAATCTCACTCCGCTGCCTGTGGGGATCACCAAGGGGTATGTCCATCAAGCACGAGATCAATAGGAAGCTCGATAGGGAACAACACTGATAGAAGCAGCAATTATTTCCGTCTCTCTGAGCCTTCAGGATCGAGTCACGGTGGAAGCCAGTTCAGCAGCTATCACGCTCTGGAAAGACTGCACTTGTCCCTTCGGAAGTCCCTCGTCTTCTTCGTTCATCTGACGGCCAAATTCCCTCTGGTCATCATCTTTCTTCTCATCATACTGTATGCAATTCCTGCCAGCGCGGCCATCCTGGCCCTGTACATAGTCATCACCGTCGTCTTCGCCCTTCCGTCTTTCCTCATTCTGTACTTCGCGTATCCGAGCTTGGATTGGCTTGTGAGAGAGATTGTCACATGAATTCTGTCTCCTCATTTTGTGGAATCCTGCTCTCCTTCAACCTTTTTTGACGATGGCAAGTCAAATAATACTGTTTCAGATTCTGGAGAAGGTTCCCTGAGTTGATTTTAATGGCCGTAGCAGCTCCGCCAGATTTGGTGGCTGTCGGTCGATGTTTTTGGTCTTTGTAGGGTGCAATTCCGCCGGAACTATTATCTGTGTATATATATTGGTGGACGGTGGTTTTAGCCACGAATGCTGGCTGAATTTCATAAGTATTATTTATGGGTTTTATGAACTTACTTAATATCACTATTTGGAACTCTGCTTGTACTCTATTATTTGATGTGTACACGAGTTGGAGAATTCTCTCTTTACCTTTACCTTTTTATTTGCTATTTATTTTCATAAATATATTTAAACTCACGCATCCGTCTCGGAAAGCTTGAACTCTTGATCTCTTAATGCGTTTCGGGAAACTCGAACTTATAATCTTTTGAATTTGCCGCAAGCATCATTAGGGGTGAGCAAGGTTCGGTTTGGTCGATTTGATGGGCGAAATATGACCAAATCAATTGTTGCAGTTTGAAGTTCTCATAAGCCAATCCAGCCAAATAATTATTCCTAACATTGATCAAATCATATTAAAATAGCTTGGTTCGGTCAGCTTAAACGGTTTGAAAAATTATTTAACTAACATTGCAAACAATGGAATTTACATATTGAATATCAATATACGAATGGTACAAAAATAGGATTAATATAAGAGAGAAGAAAATAGAAGTTAATTCATAAATGTGTAATTAAAAATAATTTAAATATGAGACATTCATATCAACATAATTGATCTTTTAACTTAATATTAAATAATATTTTATTGTTATTATATTTAAAATAGTTTTACATATACAGTCAGTTTCACTTTTCGAACTGCCGATCAAATTAAATCATTCGGTGTAAGATTTTTTAAATAGATCTTGCTTTCACTTCTCTCAAATCAGCTAAATTGGCCAAATTAATTTAACGTAACCAGTTTAGCCGGTTTTGGTCAAACCGGGCTTTGCCCTGAGCATCGTGTTCGCCTTTGTAAACAAGTTGATAATGTCATGACAATTGTTACACTACTTAGCTATCAAAATTACTGAAAAAAAGTACTCCCTCCGTCCCATTGAAGTAGTCTCATTTCCCATTTTTGTTTGTCCCATAAATTAGTCCCATTTTCCTAAAATGACAAACTTTTTCACACTCACCAATAAAATATTAATTCCACTACACTCACAACCCTTAATCTCCGTGCCGAAAAGAAATGGGACTACTCTAATGGAACGGAGGGAGTATTATACATAATTGAACAGGAAATCTTTTCCATCCACAAAAAAAAACCATATTTAAAAAATAAAAAAAACCCAGAAAATTCCAAGTAGGATATCCCCAAATTTAAGCGTTCCACGTGTCAAAAAACCGAACCACCAAAACCACTTTCATTCAACAGTCCAAATTGCAAGCGTCAAATATTTTTTCACGGTGGTCGATCGAGTGAGCTTCTTCCACTGATTCGTAGCCGGAAACAGAAATGGCGGCGGCGGCGGCGGCGGCGGCGTTTGCTGTTCCTTTGCCCAGCTCTTCTCCATTGCCTTCTCGTGAACTCAATTGTGCTTTTCTTTGTGGCTCGCCGTTGAGGAGTATCTGTCTTCACGCGAAAGCCAGAAGAAGCAAAGATCGCGCAGACTTCAGTATGGTGATGGCCTCCACCGGCGGCGAGCCTAGTGTTGGAGGAAGGTTTTACTTCAATTTCACTGGATTTCCCTTTCCCCTCGGTCCTTTTCTCAACCGCCAAACTTTGAGATACGAGGTTAGTCCTACTGTTTGATACGGTAAATTGGAAATGTTTTCTGCATATAAATCATAGGACTGACTCTGTGTGCTTGGATTTGATTGTGGATCATGATTCTATTGAGTTTTGGGGCTCAATTTCGGAATTACTTAGGTATTTAAAGCTTATGCAATAGTTCTGATTCTCCATGAGCAGGATCTCAGTTTCAAAATATTAGGTTGATAAAAAGTAGCTTCAAACGGATTAGATATTCTCAAGGTATTAGTCATAATTTGGAAGGAGAAGAAGAGACTTCATGTTGTATGTAGTAGGTGTGAGTTTATAACTGGTTTATCGGTTAGAATCTCAGGCTGTGAAAGATACTATATGGTTATTTGAACAAGAGCAAGCGCTTGGTTTCAGTAGTGTGTCGACGAACATTCGTATGACTGTTATCAAGCTAAAGTCTGGTGGACTGTGGGTTCATGCTCCTATTGCTCCAACCAAAGAGTGCATCCAGGTGATCAATGATGAATGGAATGGAGATTTCTGATTTTCTGTTGATCCTAAGCAATATTTTGATGATTGGAGTGTTCGTTGCTCCTTATTGATGATGAATGTTATTCATGCTCTTACCTTTTTTCAGCTTGTGAAAGAGTTAGGTGCTCCTGTGGAATACATCATCCTACCCACATTTGCATACGAGCACAAAATATTTGTTGGACCATTTTCAAGGGAGTTTCCTAAAGCTCAAGTGTGGGTGGCACCTAGGCAGTGGAGCTGGCCGTTGAATTTGCCCCTAGAGTTTTTTGGGATTTTTCGCGCCAAGATATTGGAGGATGAGGATTTGTCGACACCATGGGCAGATGAAATAGAACAGAAAGTCTTGAGCTCTCCTGAAGTTGGTAGTGCACTTATCTAGCTGTTGTTCGTGAAATCAAGGCGTTGTGCAGTAGACACAGTTACGTATAGTCTTCTTTCTTGTTGAATGTTTCAGGAATTGGACCTTATGTAGAGGTGGCGTTCTATCATAAGCGCACAAGAACACTCCTGGTGACAGATGCTGTAATATATGTTCCCAGACAGCCACCGGAATGTATCAGCAAGGAGTCGTTGCTATCATCTGCGAAGAATGGTTTGGCTGTCAAGATTCTTAGCAAGGGGAAAGAAGTCCCTGAGGAACCAGTTGTTGACAACTACATGAACAGGCAAAAAGGTAATTATAGTTACATTCATACCTTGAAATGAATCATGCAATGTGGTAACATGTTTCATCCTGCCCTCTTTAGGTTTACTCATTCGTTTTGTTCGATATAGGATGGGAGAGAATGGTCCTCCAGATCTTGTTTCTTGGCCCCTCAAACCTGTTGGAACCAAATGCTAGCTTTTCTCAGATGTCACAGAAGTTGATCGTCTCACCCATTGTAAAAACACTTGTCTTCAGCAAAGTTCCCGAAAAGGCAAGGCAGTCGATATTTTGCACGAAATCTATGTGTTATCTTCTTAATTGACTCGGATATAATACTCCTACACCAGTGTGACATCTTATTCTTGGAAGTTTTTGGTCTATGATATTTGCTTCACATGATTCAAGGCTTTTGAGACTCTTCTCTCTTCTTTGAGAATCTCAGGTGAGAGATTGGATAGATCGAATATCACGGGACTGGAGGTTCAAGAGAATAATTCCTGCTCATTTTGCTGCCCCAATCAATGCAAGCAGATCAGACTTTTTAGCAGCATTCGCATTTCTTGATGATCTTTTAGGCGAGCGCTATGTTACACGGCCTTCCCTCTCTCTGCTTTTCACATCACTGCTGGGGAAGGCTGCCAGTTACTTCCCTCCGGACGACATGAGGACCCTATCATCTCTTGATCAGTTCTTGGTATCAGTCGGAGCTGTGAAGAAGACCGTCTCAGGTCGTAAGAAATGACCAAACAAGTACGGATTTCTGGTATGTTTTTGTAGATATCTCAAACATGTTTGTCTGAACAATCACTCTCACTTTTGCAAATCTGTTTATATATATATATATATATATATATGAGACACTAAAGAACATGGCATGTTATAGGCATCAATGCCACACCTTGCATGAAAACTGATTTCATGTGAATTATTGGTCTGGAATTCTTAGCTTTTAGTTGAAACATGCTCTTTGACATCCTAGTTTTCTTGATAAACATGTAAATAGTGATATGATTCAGAAAACAAGTTTTACCTCTCTCCCTCTCTCTCACTCAAACATTGTTGCACTAGTCACTAAGAAAAAGACTTTCACAATAACTGTTGTGAAGTGGATTGTGCAGCTTAGATAGAAATTTGGTGAAGAAAATTATGGCCAATTTATGTTTTTGTCAGCTGTTTTTGAGGTGAAAGGTTTGATCTGAATTGTTTTCCAGTTTCAATAACTGATGAGAATATTCTTGTGGATAAACTTCCTGTTTGTTTTGGTTGAGATGTCAAGGCAGATTGAGAATCTCATCCACCAATTTGATCCCAACCCAAATATATGTAATGTTAGAGAACATAAAAAATTGAGTCATATTTCATTTTATTACTATAAATATTACTTTATCTTATCAATATATTAGAATGTGAGTGACATGATATGAAATAGTGTAGATAAAATTCTGATGGGGCTGTGACCAAACAAATGCACCCCCCACTTAATGAGATTGTGACAATTCTCATACTGTAATGATATGAAATGATGAATGACAATAAACATGCTGCATCTCATGCATGTGGATTGGACTTTTTATTTTTGGTACAGAGAGAATAGAATCCTATGCTTCTGCTTTTCTTCTTAAATTAAATTCCTCTGACAATTCTGAGATCTAATTTGAACATAATGCAAAATGATAGTTCGGTCAAATTGTTCATATTTGATCGGATACGATAATTAAGGTATGTGAGTGATAGTAGGATGAATATTTTATTTATGAATCTGAAAATTTTGCTATTTTAGGAAAGTGGACTAATATCTCAATTAATAGGGAAGTTCTCAGGTTAGGCATGCCTAAACAGTTTAGGTGGGTTTTATTCATTTACCCAAGTCAAACTCATCTAATATACCCTAATTAGAGATTAATAAACTCTATTTGGGATGGGTAAACTCATTTGAGTATGGATAAATCATTTAGGTATATCTAAGTTTTTGCCCAATTAAGATTATTTTAATGAAGAATTTGCAATTTAGTCCAACCAATTGATAAATTATTACCTCTCTCTCTCTCTCTCATAGTTTAATACTTCAATTCTGAACTGAACTAAAGCCAACCAACTGC
>JAPKLW010000725.1:18099-29570 GCA_026898455.1 Plectranthus barbatus
ATAGTTTAATACTTCAATTCTGAACTGAACTAAAGCCAACCAACTGCCAACCGTTACCAAAAATTTTCCAATCCAACCCTAAAAAAATTGTTAGGGCAGCACAACAAATTTTGATTCCAATTCTCAACACTCACACGGGTTGTGCGTGTGCTCACGCCTATTGCAATTTCATTGGTCGTTACAGAAAAAAAGAATATAATATTTTCTCTAATAAATATGTAGAAACAAAATCGAGCAAATTTATTCTGATCAAAGTAGTCAATATATCATGCTAATGAAAGAGCGAATAATCATAACAATTACTCGATAATTATATAATCTTAGATTAACTACTATATTTTCAAATTCAGTTGATCCAACCATTCTCTATGGTACAACTAACTTCAATATATTTCAAAATGTTGGTGTATCTTATTGCTTTTTATGGACAAATGATATATTTTTGAGAGATGATGATGATGATGCATTTTGAAAACTATGCCTTATCTTAAATATATTACCCCCTCCGTCCCTAAACATTAGTCTTGTTTCATTCTGGCACAGATACCAATGCGATAGAAATAGAGAAAATTAGTACTCCCTCCGTCCCAAGTAAATTGTCCACATTTCCTTTTTCGTCTGTCCCACAATATTAGTCCACTTTCCTAAAATAACAAATTCTCTACACTCATCAATAAAATATTCATCCCACTAACTCCCACTACCACTCACATGTATTGGTTATCGTGCCCGGTCAAATGTGGACAATTTGACCGGGACGGAGGGAGTATTTTATTAGGTGGTAATATTTTTAAATACCCAATTTCTTATAACACATATCAAAAATACTCATTTCTTATAACACATATCCAAAATACCCAAAAGTACAAAAGTGTGCATGGGGAAGTGGGTGTTGCTAAATTTGATCCAATCATTCTTTACATGATAATGATATGATTACTTAAAATAGATTTTGTAATAAAGATATTAGTTTCAGATTTAAAAAAAAAATGAAAAATCATATTATGTAGTTGAATCCGGGTCTGATTCCGGGTCTGATTCGGTCTGATCCGGGTCGGACTCGCGAAACAGACCGAGCCCAACTCAAAAAATTTGAAACCGACTGGATACCGACCCGTCCTCTACCGGGTCGGTATCCAGTCGGTTCCCGGTCGGTTTCAACTTTTTTTTTAAATCATATCCATAATTTTTCCTACCTTTTTCGGGGTATTCGGTCCAATAAAGTCATAAAAATCTGACGTGAAAATTACATGACATCGATTATTTTCATGCATTATTGTCATATGTGCATTATTTTTCCAACTTTTTACATACAATATTGGTCAAATGAGCTCATAAAGTATACTGACATGAATAATGCATGACAATCAATTTTATTTTTGACTACATGAGTGGATGGAAATTTTGCGTACACTGTAATGCAGATGAGTAAATGGCCATTTACTGTATTTGACTAGTCAATCAATTGATCAAAATAATTGAGATTGGTTTGTCTATAAAATCCAATTCATTTGCAACGAAGCATACACATTCACTACATTCACTATATACATTTGTTCCTTATTCTCTCCACATTCTCTCAATTTTCTCAATTCCCTCTTTTTTAAATGGATAATTGTTGCACTATATTTGTTCACTACAATGGGGAATTTGATGATTCATCCATCTATGTGGGTGGAGAGGAAATGTTGGTTTACATCCCAATGACCAATCTTTCCATACAGTTTCTAAGAAATAGCATCCAATCGCTTCTGGATTCCGGAAATATTCAATTTCAGTATAATCTCTATTATACTGCCCAGAGTCGCAGTGGAAGAAATGTAAGATCGTTGTTGTCGACGGATGATGATCTGCAGCGGCTTTGCTCTGTTTTTTCAGAGCCCAACGTTTATGTTGTTTTCAACAATGCAACCAAAATTGGTGTTGGGAGTTCTTAGCGGGAGTCATCCCCATACAGACCGTTCATATCTTCCTTTAGTCCACCGCCGAATGCTACTTTCAATCCATGTTCGGAGAACCTTCAAAGGTTCGATTCTTCTATGTTCTTTAATCAACCTTTCGAAGGTGGTGCAAGCGGGAGTTCACATATTCCAGACTTAAATGAGGGTGGTGGTTTAGTGGAGTCTGATGATGACGATAATGAGGAGGAGGCTGAAGACTCGTCCGAGTCAGAGGATGAGGATTTCAACCAATCTTTAATGCATTGTACGGTGGCTGAATTTTCTGCCTGGGTGCAATATGTTGGTTGTATGAATGCTTTTGTTTCAAATCTGTTGCCGGCTCATCCTCTACCAGAAGGTCTGGAAGTCCAATTAAATAATTGGTTACTTCCAATCATTCCATTGGATACTTCTGATTCACCCGTCCTGCAAGATGTTGCAGCCATACTGGACCAGGAGTTGACGGAGGGTGCCATATTTTGGAGCAGAGATGATCTACTTGTTGCTGTTGGTCTCTGGCATATGGAGCAGAGACAAGAATTTAAAGTCACCCGGTCTGACAGTACTCGTGTTGAGTACAAGTGCAAACGAGATGAGAGTTGTTCGTTTCTTATACGTGCAAAGCTCACTGTTGGATTGTACGCAAGTTCAAACCTGTTCATAGTTGCAGGATGAATCTTGCTGGAGTTGGAGCACGTAATGTTCGTTCGAAAGCCGTGACTGCTTATTTTGCAAGGAAGATGCGTCGGCAAGGGTCACTCATCAAACCGCGTGAGATTATGGCCGAGCTGCAAAGAAGTTTTGGCATCCAGACGACTTATGGTTCTGCGCTTAAAGCATGGAACGCAGCCCTTTCGATGTTGTATGGTGGTGTCGAAGATTCTTTCAAGATGCTGCCGAGGTACCTCGAGGTACTTGTTCAGTATAATGCAGGGACGCTGACAGATCTTGATATTGCTCCCGATGGACGTTTTTGCCACTTGTTTGTGGCACTGGGTGTTTGTCGAACTGCTTTCGAGTCTTCCCTGAGACAGGTTATTGTTGTCGATGCAACTCATTTGAAGGGAAGAAATAAAGGAGTTTTATTTGTTGCTGTTACCAAAGATGGTAATGAACAGGTCTTCCCACTTGCCATCGGTGTAGGCCCGATAGAGAATGACGAGTCTTGGATTTGGTTTATGACTCGACTCCGGATGGCTTTTGGCTGCAACGATCAATTATTGATCGTATCCGACCAACACATTAGCATTTCGAATGCTATGAGCGCTGTTTATCCAGGTACCGCACACGGGCTTTGTTTTTATCATTTACAGAATAAATTAAACAGCTTCCGTCCGAACATTGTTCCGTTGTACCATCATGCTGCGTATGCGTATCGGTCGACTATATTTAAGCAGGCTATGGAGCAAATGAAAGTTATAAATCCGGCAGCATACGACAAGTTAATGGATGTCGGACCTGAAAAGTGGGCTAAATCGAAGTGCCCTGTCCGCCGGTATAGTTTCTTGACCTCAAATGCAGCCGAGGTCTTCAATGCAAGACTGCTAGATGCTCGTCATTTGCCAATCTGCTCGCTGTTAGAAGCGTACAGAAGTATTGTCGAGAGTTGGTTCGACCAGCGACGTGCCAAATTTGCTAATTGGACTGATGACTTGACAGAGGAGGCTGTAGCGAAGATGGAACCTTTGGTGGAGAAAGCACGCTCATACAACGTGGTTCGCACATCGCAACATGCCTTCAAGGTCAATGAAGGCACTCGGACTTAGAATGTGGATTTACAATCTAATTTTTGTGACTGTCGTGAGTTTCAATTCGATCTGATGCCTTGCGTTCATGCAGCAGTTGCAATTCGGTATGAAGTTTAGTCATTATTTACTTTTAAATTTTAACCTCTAATAGTTTGTGGTTTTGTTTTATAGGACATATGGATTGTATCTGTATGACTACATATATCCCTACTACAAGACCGAGACATGGCGTGAGATATATGGTGGGGTTTTTAATCCTCTCCTCCCTCAAGATGAATGGGATGTGTCATCTGAAGCAGCATCAGTAGTTGTTTTGCCGCCAATAATAACTCGTCAAGCAGGTCGGCCAAGGAACAGTCGACGTCCTTCTGGTGCAGAGGATTCTCAATCGTCTACTAGCAGACATCGTGCCCCTAAACGTTGTAGTATTTGTAGATCAGATGGTCATACAAAACGAAATTATCCTGATAGGGTCCAGGACAATCATTGAATTGTAATGTTTGGTTCTTAGTGCTATGCTCATTTCATGTCTTCAATAAATGGAACCTTTTGATCGAAGAATCATAAACAATAAGATTTCACACAAATAAGTTAGATCGAATAATGTTCAATCAAAATCATAAACTAAAAAATGTTCAATCAAAATCATCGGAACTAAATTCAAATAAACCTAATGCTACAAAAGTACGATAAAGATAGGTGCCCGCGTCGCTCTCAATCCATGCTCGTTTCGGACGTCGAAACAATAACATCTCAATATGTGCTAGCGTATAAGTTGCGCTTTGCTTCTTCATCGTCCCGTGGAAAAGTGATGTCCATCGGATCTCTGGCGGGCTGGCAGATGCTTTCTCAAGCCGGAAAATGTTTTCTTGCCAATAGTTTATGGCTCTCAGATAATGCTTCATCTTGTTTGTCATCTTTGCCAATTCTTTGCCCAATCTGGTACGCTCTTGAATGCTTTTTTCTGCTAAATAGGCATCATATATGTGCACCGTATGATCTTTTATACTGAATTTGACAGCAACCCAGTGACTGCGCAGTAATACAGGTAACACAATCTACAAAAAAAAAAATTCATAAACAAGTGTTAACTACTTATAGAAAATAATATTATATTACATTAAATTTTAATATTAAATTACTTACCGTATCTGCACCTTTCCAATCTACTGAGACCTGAGTATCTTTGCCTCTAGCGAAATCCAATAGGTCATCTGGCTCCAGGCGAGGTGCTCTATCTCCACCATAATGATGCTTCATCAAAATCTGATACAATATAGAACATCAGTATTAAATATATATTACTAAATAATATATAGAATAATTTGTGGTTGAATAATTCACTTACAAAGAATCGTGGTGAGATAACCCGAACAGTCGTCGATGGAGTAGCCGTGTATAATCTCCTCTGTAGAACAGGAATATACGGCTCTATTATATCTGTAGCCAAATCGTTGCTCAAATTCTCCACGAAGGCAAAATAATTCTGCGTGAATTGCCACGGTCCCCCTCTTTGGATTCTAACAGCATCGGGCTGACCATCTCTCCACGCATTATATTTCAAATGCACATCTATCCCAATCCCCCAAGGTCGTCCATCATTCGGCTGCAAAAAAATGAAAACATAAATAAAATAACCAAAGAAATACATAAATGAAATTAAATAATTATACTTACCAAATCTGGAATATCATATGCTAATAAGGATACAGTCAGAGTGTCCGGTTGGGTACTGATCTCTCCAGTACCCCCTGGGAGGGGCTGCGAGGTAGCATCATCATTATCAAAACTGTCTGTGAAAACAAGGGGTACCTGATCTCATTCGCCAGAAACACTCTGACACTCCTCATCAGGGATTACAGGTCTCTTACCCTTTGCAAGATTCATATCCCTCCTCTGCCTCTCAATCTCCTCCACCCTTTGTCTGGTCTCACCACCAGATACACTCCTCCTCCTCTCCGACCCCTCCGGCCTCCTACTGGTCTCAGCACCAGATACACTCGTCCTCCTCCTCTCCGGCTCCTCCGGCCTCCTACTGGTCTCAGCACCAGATACACTCGCCCTCCTCCTATCCGGCTCCTCCGGCCTCCTACTGGACTCACCACCAGGTACACTCGTCGTCCTCTCCATCTCCTCCAACCTCTCATGCTCTATATGAGCCCTACGGCTCCAATCACGACTCCTATCACGAGCCAATACCTCTCTAAAGGCTGCATCATCTACATTTGTGCAATGACGACATCTAGATGCACGGAATAAGTCTGTAACTAGGGGGATCACCCTCTCTGTCAGTGCCTCATGAATAACGGCCCGGATACTATCCAATATACTGCCAGATGGACGATGTCTCCTAGTATCCTGGGAATCCCCACTGGAAGAATGTGTATGATGCCTCGCCCGAGTGCATCTACGTGACGGTGTAGCGGTCTCCGACGGTGATCCTCCCTCTAACTCCCCACCAGCTCCTCTCCCAACCCGTCCTGCACCTGCAGCCCGTCCAGCACCCTCTTCTACACCCCGACCCGCACCCCGTCCTATACCCCGTCCTGCACCCAGTACTGAATTTTCTGGGAGTCGGAATTGTACCCCAATCGGATTGTCCATCTCCGCATAAGTAAAATATAACCTCTCATTCTCGGCAGGAGAAGCCTCCAAATTAGAACTCACATCAAGCTGTGAATTAAAGTACTTACAATTAGAAAAATATTAACGGTTAATCTAGATAGCCAACAAATTACATACCTCATCTTGAATGAAGAATTGCCCCCAATCAATCGTATCCGGCCTCGAAAACTCCCATTTCATAAATCGAGGGAGTGCATCAGGCCTTCGCAGAATAGCGCAGGCACTACCCAACTTAGGAATGGCCTCATAGGCCCACACCTACAAAAAATAACATAAAACATTTCACTCTTGTAGGTGTAAGAATTATTACTTAATTAACAAAATTATATTATACCTGTAATGCCCAAATGGGTCTGCTTAAAATAAAGCTCCCACCACTGATTCGATCTGTTGTGCTAGGGGCAAGGTCTAAATAATAATTTAAACACTGAAAAGCATATGCCCCCCATGGAAATGAACCCCACCTACCCAAATCCTCAACCAGAACATATACCCAACTCTCAATCTTTCTTTTTTCGGAAAGTCCTAAAGCAAAATTCCAAGCTGCTAATATATTAGCCACCCTCAAGTACAAACCCCGATTAGTGCGTTCTATTTTTTTATCCCTAAAAATCTTCAATAATTCTCTAGCGCTAAGATTCTTACCCCCACAAACTGTACGAAAAACCGAAGTGCTAGAAGGATCATGCTCGGCACAGGGATCAAAAGTACTAGAACCAAAAACAAATCCTGTATCTAATGCAAATTCGGGCACTCCAAATTCTATAATATGCCCATTAATAAAAAACCAAAAAGCATTAGGGGATTCACTAGTAATTTGATAGCCTAATAGCTCTATTAATGGTTGCGATGCACTAGGATCATTTTTTTTCCAAATTAATAAGTTACTTAACGACCCACTAATAAATTGATTAAGCAAGTCATCACCCCCTATCGAATATAATGTATCATTAATAGTCTCTAAAGTGGTCACTTTAGTGTATAAGTTAACTTTAGTAATTAGACCACGAAAAGAGGGCCTAATCCACTGTGGCTGCAAAAATCAAACACAAAATGTAACAATTATGAAAGATTCGCCAATTTAACATGTAATTTAATTCAACAATATGCATAATTCAACAAATTCAACCAAATGCATAATTCAAAATAATTGCAACAAAAATTATTCATTCAACAAATTCTAGGCGAATTACTTCAACAATTGCAAGATAATATATTTAAAAATTTCCACTAATTTCATTAGAATTAATTCACGAAATTGAAAATAAAATAATTCAACAAATTACCAAAAAATCAACCCAATTACACACGACATCCATGTAAATAATTCAACAAATTCAACCAAATAATTCGACATTCTACATTCCAAACATGTAAATATTCAAATTTAACATATACCCATTCCAATCTATGCATAAAACCATTAAAATCTATAAAATTTCAAGATAAAAAATCTTATTTTTTATTCGAGTATAAACCGTAAAAAACGAAGATAAATTGGAGGAGTGGGATTTACAAACTTACTTCTTGACCGGCCATGTCAATTAAACAATTGGAATTGGTGGTTGGGAAGGATTGAGCAGTCGACTTCGTGAAGGGGACCAGACGCAGAATGGGGGAAAAATGGGTTTTTTCGTGTTCAAATATTTTTTTTTCCAGAATTTTGACCGGGTCGGTATCAGGTCGGTATCGGGTCGGTCTTGGTAATGACGATACCGACCCGGATCGGTTTTGGGTTTAAAAGCGGGTACAGTCTGATTCGGGTCTGATCTGACTCGGGTCGGTTTCAGTTTGAACGGTACCGACCCGAGCCAAGAATGGTCTGATCCGGGTCAAATCGTGGTCTGATCCGGGTCTGATTCGAGTCTGATCCGGGTCTAATCCGGGTCTGATCCACTTTTTATTTTTATTTTTTTTTACGAAATCTAATTTTTCAAATAACTTATAATTCTATTTTTTAAAAAAAGTCCGAATATTTCCAATATTTTAAATTATAAAGTTAATAAAATTTAAATTAAAAATCATTGTTGTTTGAAAAAAAAGTACACTGACATATGACTTTAACTGAAAAGTGTACTTTTGGGTATTTTTGATATGTGTTATAAAAAGTGGGTATTTTTTATATGTGTATAGGCCTAATTGGGTATTTTGAATTTTACTCTCTTTTATTAGTGAGTGTGTATTAATTTTCTATTTTAGGAAAACAAGAATAATGTTTGGTACAGACGAAAAAGGAAAATATGACTAATGTTTTGGGATGGATGGAGTATATATATGTTAGTCATTATGTTATTTATTTTGATTTAATTCTAAATAGAATATCTTGATTTCAGCCTAGCCTATGCTCTATACCTGGAGAAAAATAAGTGCCTAAATTTTAAAGACTTTTCCAGAAGTTGACTTGAAAATCTGACACCTAACCTATTGATTCATTAAATATCACATTTATTATATTTGATCATTACCTATTAATAATCTGCACCAAAAACTTCAACTATTTTTACATTGTTGTTAGCATTCTTCAATTTTTTTATTTAATTCTATTAGTGTTTATTTAATACTATTTTTTAAAATTTTAATCTTGATTTCATTTTTTATTTAATTTCCTTGAAATTAAATTAATTTGTGTAATAAACTAATAGTGTTTAAGGCCAATATATATGGTTTATAACTGTATAGTTAAAAGTTTTGGTATATTTTGATTAAAAAGTAGGTTTTTCTTCTTATTTTTTAAATAAAGGATTATTATGATTTAGAGTTGGTCTCCTGAGAGACGGTCTTACTATTTTTTTATTGTGAGACGGACCTTA
The DNA here is from genome assembly GCA_026898455.1 of Plectranthus barbatus. Classification (NCBI taxonomy): domain Eukaryota; kingdom Viridiplantae; phylum Streptophyta; class Magnoliopsida; order Lamiales; family Lamiaceae; genus Plectranthus; species Plectranthus barbatus. Next base: position 27,223 of record JAPKLW010000725.1, read on the forward strand.
ATACTTCATTTCAATAAGTTAAATACATCATTTCATTTTTAAGAATTACATTATTTGCAACAAAGAAATACATCATTTGCAATAAAGAAATACATCATTTCATTAAACTCGTATCACAATAAAAATGGTGAAACATCATTTGCTTTAAAGAAATACATCATTTCATTAAATTCGTCTCACAATAAAAATGGTGAAACATCATCCGTCTCATCTGAAACTTTGCCTATGATTTATGATATTTCATCGACTAATCCCACGAGATTTATCAAAAGTTGACCAAGTGGGGGTAAATAGTTTGAAAACCATGCAAAATAATTACATATAAACAAAATAAATCCATTATTTTTTGGTAGTAGCTACACCAAACCAAAATCAAATCAAATGTATATCATATTTATAATTGGAATATGAATCAAATGGAGTAAAATTTTATTATCATGGATTTGAGAAATAAACTTCAAACAATCACCATAATTGCGATGATTTGGCAATTTATTTCTTGGATGAAATTATATTTTGAAATGAATTAGTTAATATTGTGTAATATTAATTGGTAGCAAATGAAGATTATGTAATTCAAATTATATTCCCATTAATTGCAGATGCGCATATTACTTATCACCTAAGTCTTGAAATTAAATTTAAAAAAAACAGTAAATAAAAAATTAAAATGGAAATAATATAAAATTGATGGGAGTGATGATTATTATTTATTTTTATATTAAAATTGAAGAAAGGAAAATTGGCGCCGACCTCCATAGCTCTTTCTCACCTTCCCACCATCTCTCTCTCTCATCGCAGAGATTGTACAACAATCAAACGCATAAACTAATACAAACGACCTCCTAAGAGCTCCCCAGAAGTAACCAAACACAAAGGTGTTGCTTGCACGATCTCTCTCTCTCTGTCATATATAAATGTGTATCTTTTGAGTGCGATCGCTTTTGGAAACGGTGAATTGAATTTGAATTTGAATAAAAATAATAGAGGCGAAAGGTGGGCGGGTTCCTGTTCTTCGTATAGTTATATTTATTATGATGTGTTGATAATTCATTGGATTCATTTATATTCTTACGCCTTTTTCTTTGCTTTGGGGTAACGCAGTAAAGAAGAAGGGGTTTTGTGTATCAGTGAAGGGGGGGAAAGGTACGCGCTTTCGGAGGGTTTTCGTTTTTTTTGTTGCCCGGTCATTAATTGCTGCATTTAAGAGCCGATTTTTTTTTTTTTTTTCTCGTTTATAATTTGTGGGTTGTTTTTTCTAGAATTGCTGGTTTGGGTGTTTGTCCGAAGGTTTTCGTTTGATACATTGTTCGAGAGTCGGGTGTTGATCAGGTACCCATTTTTAGGCTCTATTTTCCTCTGTGTTTGGGACTATGATTGATTGGAGATGGTATTTTGTGTGTGGATACTGTGATTGTTGTTTGGTTTTGCAATTTAGTTTTTTTCGTGAAACTCTCGTTAATTTGCATTTGGATTCTCGAAGGAAAGGTTTGGCTCCAATTTGTCCTTGCTGAAAAGTGTTCTGAATCATCTGATGTTTATTTTATCTTTTGATTGGGTTGAGGAATTTGCTGCTTTTCTTTATTGGTGTTGAACTTTGGTTTAAGTCGAACTATAGGCTGTGTTTTGTGGGATGGATAAATCTCCATTATATGCATCCTTGTTTTTGAATGGAGCTTTTGATTTTTGCCATGCATGCCAGAGTCCATTTGGTCTGATCCCTCATCCTTCATCTTCTGTTATATTAGGACTAATCACTTTTTTTCTGAAAATATTATTTTTTGGTGAGGGGGTATCAATGATTTCATCTCAACGTTCTATTTCCATTCAGGTAGAGGCTAGTCACATTTAATTAAATTTTTTTGGTATTCATTTGCTGTAGGATTTTGTCAGCTCTCTTTCTTGACTGTTAGCATGGCTGAAGTCAGTATTGATTCTCTTATTACTTCCAAAACCGATGAATTGGATGAGGGAAGCGTCATAAGAGTTTCTGCTGGGGTTCGTGATTCTCTCACTAATGGGAGTAGCACTGATACCCGTCCTCGCAGAAGATCTCTTGGTTCCAACCATGCTGGAGGCAGTTCCTTGCGGAGTTCTGCAGAAAAATCAGAATCTGCTAACAGTAGTCACAACGCGGTTCCTCATTATCTCAGAGCTTCTACTGGTTCTTGCCATGATTTCTGTAAATTTGGAAGAGAGCATTCTGCTGAAACTAAAGTTAGGAAGCCTATTCGAAAAAGGATTGTGAAACCTTCTCCTCATGAACTTTCTCCTATTCAGATACTGGTTTCTGGTGGTAAGAAGAAGGAAGAGGTGGTTTCAGGTGGTAAGGAGGAAGAGGTAGTTTC
>JAPKLW010000725.1:36181-74491 GCA_026898455.1 Plectranthus barbatus
TCAGATTTATATTGGCTGGAATGAATAACTTGCTGTGATTTGTGTTTCAGAGAGAGAGAATAGAATGAACCTCACGAAGCAATACCGCTGCATACACTCAGCAAGTTGTGTTTGCACAAAAGGGCACCTTACTGAGGAAGTCATATTCTTAGTCTTCAATCATTTGAATTGGAACCCTAAGTTGATAGTGGCACTATCCTGCACATGCAAATGGCTCGACGATCTTGCGAAACGCGTGCTGTGGAAGGAGTTCTGCAAGGCACGAGCTCCGAAGATGATGCTTGACTTGCACTCTAATGGAAGCCACATCGTGGATGGGAACTGGAGCGCGCTCGGCAAGCTGCTCATATACTGTTCTGGATGCAAGAACGACGGTTTGTTCAACTGTAGTCAAGTCCCGGGCCATTTCGTGCACCGGACACGTTTTTCGAGAACGTCGGGGAGGAGCTTTCTGTTACCACAGTGCAGAACAGATGTGTTGTACGTCTCTGATCCCTGTGAGCATCTTGACCAAGGGGATGAAGGGGACATTGGGTTCTTCCGCGGCATATTCAAATCCTTTGCGACGTCGAAGGTCAGGAAAATGCTGATCAACCGGAGCGCTCCTCTGCATCCGGCAGAGGTCTGCCCGTACTGCAAGGCGAAGCTGTGGAACATGCAGGCGGCCAACATGGTTCCGTCGAGTGCCAGCTGCCGGTTGGGCGCGTACGAAGATAGCATCGAGTATTACGTCTGTCTTAACGGACATGTGCTTGGCATTTGTACGCTGCTTCCCTTGTCTGATACAGATGAAGCGTCTGAGGAGTGACAGGTAACCCCATTCCTAATTAGGGGTGAGCATGAGTCAAGCCGGCTCGCGAGCTACTCGGGATCGGCTAAAAAAAAAACTCAAAATCGACTTGATACCAATCGAGCTCGAGCTTCGTGATACTTGATTCCATAGGCTCGCGAGCCTGGCTATACTCGACTCGGCTCGTGATCACCCGTATTCCTAGTCTTCATTTTTCAACTTCTTTACTATATGGAAAGTGAAAGGTTTCTTGATGGAAACAGAGCATGCCTTACAACTCTGATCTTGTTTCTTGATGTAGATATCACACCATTAACAAGATAGATGCACCTTCACCATGAAGATCAGGTAAATATGGAGACCGGGGGCGAACGGAGACGGTGACCGGTTGTGGAGTGGAGCTTGGTTTTGTGTGGTTCTGGTTCCATGCTTGTATGCTCTGCTGCTGTTAAATCTATTTTGGCAAAGCAGGATTTGATTCTGACAAGCATTCTGTGTTAAATAGTGTGATTCAATATTTGTATGTTGTATTATGATTTCTGACCTTTAACATTCAAGGTGCTGAGTGAGAAACTATGTAACTTGACAACTCAAATCATTCATCTAATTAGTTGGATTGGCAGTTATGTTATTTTTAGGGGTAGCAAACAGGTCGGGGTCAGGTTGATGAGTCGGGTTGCGACCTGATAGTAACACGCGACATGTCAACTCGAACCCGACTTGTTTATTATCAGGTCAATCCGAAAGTGACCTAAATGATCTATTTAATTATAATAAAAAATTTAACCTATAACCAAAAATTACACGAAAAATATATAATTATATAATAAAATTAATTTACTTCGGGTCAAATGGGTTGCACGGGTTAACCCAAATCTGACCCGAACGCGATACGAAAATTAAATGGGTTCACAAGTTTGACCTGAAATTAATTCGAAAATTTAATGGGTTTATCCAACCAATATTTTTTTTCGTGTTAGGTTCGTATTGAGTTATCGTGTCCGCTTGGAGATTGCTGCACCTAATTATTAGTGAGTATGAATGATTCCATCCTTCAGTTATGATGTTTGGATTAGGAATAAGATGCACGAATACAACACCAACACAATATAATTAAGAAAACATGTCTTAAAAATATGTACATGGTGTGTAACAAAAACAAAATGTCTCAGTTACTCAAGAAACTCCTTTCCAAGAACTGAACTCCCCAATTTACACCAAAACGGAGTAAAAGCCACTAATATAGGTCATGGGTTCGAGCTTATCTAAGATGTCGTGGCCTTAACTGAAACAGCACATGCAGTAGCATCCCCTGGTACACTCTCATTCTGCTCGTCTACTCCAAAATCCAATCCCACTATGGTCATGCGCCCGACGTTAACTGCAAACCAAAAAACAGGTTGATGATCATTCAAGAAGACAGGTTTGATCTACTGAAACTGACTACGAAGATCCTTACGACGATGTTTCATCTGATAGAATTGATTTTATAAGATTCTTGTCTCAGTCTACTATGAATCATATTATGAATAAACAAATTTAACAAATGACCTCTCAAGCTTGGTAAGAAGAATTACCAACAGCATCCATCCCAACTAACTTAGGCATGAATTTCCTGAGATGATCCTCAGCTGCTGCATCAGCTTTCAATGTCTCGCATTCGAAGTGAACAGAAACTCTGTGTTTCCCATGCTTCTTCTCTTCAACCATGCCCACAACATCCTTTTGCCACCTGTTTACCAGGTTAGATACCTTGTAAGGATTAAGGATGAACACAATTTTAAGCCCATTTCAGTCACTACATCTAGCATAAGCATAAAATGCAACCACGTAAAGGAAGCGAACTTGCGCGAAACAGTTTGTTAAAGAATGTTTGGCAGGTTTCCATGACCAAATGAAGGCATTACCAACAGAAGAGGGAGGGAAGCATCTGCATCACAATCGACTCGGAAAAGAATTCAGATTTCCCAATGGATTACCCATGAGCATGATCCGGGGTGCATATCTTGGCAGCATCATGTCCCTTGCACTCCACCACAACATCTCTTTCTCTCTTTCTCTGTTTATAAAGTTGTACCAAAAGAGACCATGTGTTTAATTCACTAATTCAGTCGATTCATTTCAACAAAACTGAAAAATGTGAAGAAGTTGTTGATGGAAAAAAGTGTAAAAAGAGAAAAGAAAACAGCACTAACGTTATAGTCTATTAAAGTGAGCTTGATCAAGCGGTAATCCTCACCCCGGCTGCACTCCCTCTCACACTCCAGCTCTATATGTAAATCAAACGGATGAACAAATAGTGTAGCAACAACAGTAAAAAATTTGGGGACGTTTACTAAACGTGATAGCTTGAGTATACAAAATAATATAAGCTAATGCATTGCATCACAAACTTGATGGATTGAACAGCTATGAGATAGTGGGATCATGTAACACTTCAGAAACTCAACCCCATGAATTTGTAAACCCAAGCTATAACACAAAATAAACACCCCACAAATAGAAGATACAATCTATTCAAGATTAGAACAACACTCGTGATAACAACAGACTTGCACGAACATAACACAAATTCGACAAATTGTATTAGAATAAATCAGAAGCTCAGAATCCACCTAATACCCACAAATGAAGAAGATACAGAGTTTTGAAACAAAAGTACGACAAGGTTATGTTGCATTTGGAGAATAGAAGGTACCGATCCCATGGAGGCCATAACAAATGGAGTTGGGAAGCTGAATAAAATGGCCAGAAATTGAGCCATTCGGTAGAAGGGCTATTGAAGCAACTCCTTCCATCGACTTTTCTTCCTTCCTTTCTCCTCCAACAACCGATTCATGTGATTCTGCATAACGCATCAAGAGGTTATGAAAAGATTGCATCTTTCCGCTTCAGAATCCCCAGAAATTGCAAAGCGACATTACCCATTTCTTCAGTCTCTCCACTCTGCCCGCCAAGTTCGGTCACCAAATTGGGAGGGTTTGGAGGGATTTTCAATTTGTGATATTTGCCCAACCAATACGACGCCGTCTCATTCTCTTCGTTTATTCGTATTTTTTTTTAAGGAGAAATAATTTAATTATTGACTCAGGACCCCGAAAGATGATTTGTCAATTCAAGATCCAAAATATCAAACAATTCTCAATTGAGGTACTAGATATTGAGGTACTAAATTGAGAATTTTTGTGATCTTTCAGATTCTAAATTAAGAATCAATTTATAATTAAACTATCTTTTAGGACCTGAATTGATAAAATTCTTTTTTTATTATTATTATTTAAGATTTCCTGGCATAATATTAATGTTCTAACCTTGATTTCAAATTAAGAGTAAAAATGGCATTGTAATTTGAATATATAATTCACCAATACAAAGTGAAATATGAATGTATATTATTCTATTAATTATATTTTAGTACTGCAAAGTAAGATAACAATTATAATATCTTGTAATTTGATGGTGTAAAACTAATTTAACATTGAAATAAGCAAAAGGATTAATGAAATTAAGTTGTGGATCTGTAAATGAAAATTAGGGATCATAACTCATATCAATCAAATATCTTATTAGTATAGTCGCCCCAGTGCTAGTTGGACTTGATAAAGAGATATTGAAATGTCCCAACTCGAGATGCATGTGGTTTAAGCGTCATTTGTAGGGCTATAGGCAAATGAGTATACAAACATTACAAATGGGATACTTAACAAATGTCATAGAAATGTTTATACAAAGAAATATAAGCCTATCCCAATCTACCCAAAATATAATACTTATAATATCAGCAAAATGGAATTAATAGGAGAGACACAACAAAATCCTGAATAGAAAATGGAGATGAAACAAATGAAGAATATACCATTATTCCCTTCTAATATCCATGGCAGAGGTGAGACCCCATCATGGAGATTAAAAAAAATCATGTTCTTACCCCAGCCAAAAATAGATGAATGAATCTACTTTTACATACTGTAAGAATGAATCTCATGCCCCTCTTCTTCAAGGATTGTGGTGAATCAAATGCCATTGGTGAATAATGTGTTTTGAGATTCACCTAAATCCCCTGTTCCTCACTTAATCAAGAATTGATAAACATTACCTCCCAAAAAGATGTATAGACCCATAATGCCGCCTCTGTCATTTCGTCTCGTGATTTCCTTTGTGAATCGTCTGGTTTGTTGTTGCTACTCCAAGATGTGGCAGCTACTTATGAAATCACTGGAGTAGTTAACGTATTTGGTCCAGAATGGCCGGAGATGCTCAAATCCGATCTCTAGCCAAGGTTTTGACTGCCCATTGTAGTGGATCACTGCTGCCTTCTTCACATTTTCGATTTTGGTCTTGTTCTGATAGCCTAACCCGAGCATGTGCCAGGAAGGATCAATCGGATGGATGTGACCCTTGAATGCAATCAAAGCTGGGGGTAGAGTTCCGAGTTTCCATAATGTGAGGTTTGACTTCAGATTCTGCAATAAACACCACCCATATTAGAGGGAATGAAATCACAAGCTCTTCACCTCATGCTGACTAGTGAGAATTTTTAGCCAAAACGGAACTTTCAAATGAATTTTCATCTAAAAATGCTGATAATAATTTCATCAGAAGGCAGTCGATCCCTCTACTAATTAGCTAAGAATGCTATTGATGCAGATTAGAGGATGATAATGGGGGTTTGGAGTTGGATGAGCCAAAAAAGGGGTCAGTTGGGATGGAACAACAATATTATCAATAATTTTGTAAACATGTAAACAAAATGTGGAATGGCACTATAATATATTGATACGCCACACAACGTTATCTCCTTAAAAATGGGAAGTGTTCAACCATATGGAAGATAGCTAAGAGAAAATAAGGACTGAGCTTCCATCTGTGAGAGTTTTGAAGTTTTATGCAGGTAATTATGATCCAGTGCACAGAAGAAATGGAGCTCTAGCAGGTAAAATATAGACATGAAGCTTGCAAAAGCAATCCTCCTTTAATAATCAAACTAGTCTAAGCCATACAAAAGAAATACGAAAAATGAAAGAGATTGGAGGAAGTTTTAGTATACCTCTTTAAGCCAGGAGTGATAAGTTTCTCGAATATCTGTCTTTCTCCATCGATGCAAATCAAAAATATTCATCCCATATGCCCATGCACATTCATCAGGATTCAAATTCTTTGCTATAAGCGGATGAGAGAAGTTGAAATAGTTCCTGAAATGCTTAGACATGACCCACTCATCTTCACCTTTGCAAGTTTCAACAGCTCCATTAACTTTCCCATTAAGGTCAATTTCCCAGAGAGGAGATAGATCTCGTTGAATTACTATATCATCATCCAGGAAAACCACTCTATCAAGGTTCGGGAATAGCTGCAAAACATAGCAAACTATCATTCTCTGCCATGAACTTCGTTTTTTTCTCAAAAATAATAAACTTAAACAAAGAGAATATAAAATTTTGAAAAGAGAGTACACAATTCTTCAGAAAAGAATGCTGGAATCAATTTTCAATCCCATCCATAATTTAAAGGAACAAACAGCTGAAGTTAGAAACAAAGCCGCATCCCTGATTTCCCATAAACTGCATACTCATTTGACATGGTATCTACTAACTCATGGATTCTTCAAACTATTTCTTAAGATTTACGAAATATATTGTTTAATCAGGAACCTGGACATTCAAGATAAAGAGAACAATGGAACCCTGGAAACATGTGTAATTTTTAATCTAATTTGATAAAACATTATCAGAAGAATCAACCATTTAAAATGATATGATGGAAAGATCAAAATTTCCAAGCTTCAAATGAAGAGCTGATTAGGTTATAACGTAATTTATGAACAAGAATAATTGTAGCAATTTGCTCAAAAGTCATTGTGTTGTATGTAAAATTTTATTTGTTACCCAATCAAACACATAAGCAGACAAGTTCTGAAGATGAAAACTGATAACAGCTTGTCCAATGCATACCTATATTTATATGCATGATGTATGTATGCATTCCAAAATAAAAATAATATAAATAATTACCTCTGGGAGATATATACGAAGATGGTTAAGCAATGAGATATACTTTGGACTCCTAGCCTGTAATTTGGAGGCAAATGTCCGCGGGGTTGTATCACTGAGATTAGCTCCAGCAATGTGATTCCCATGGTAGTAATTCCTAATACCATAGTGGTTCTCTACAGCTTCAAGAACAGGGACATTCTCTCTTGTTAACCAATCAAATTGATGCACACCTTTTACTTCAACAATAGCTGGAGGCAAAGGATGCAGGGCAAACCATGAATGCATGCCTGCGTACGTTTTCTTGTCAGTTATAATATGGAAAACTATCTTTTCAGGGTTGGCAGATGTATTCACGGCAGATGTAACAACAACTGCAGCAGCAAGAATGTTGTCTGTGGATAACACGAAGTGATGGTAGGAGTTGTCAGAGAGCAAAGGAAGTAACTCTGGAGAAGGCAACTGCTTTCGTGCATGAGCATTGGAAGAATACTCATCAGTCAGCCTCAGTGAAAGGCAATGAATGCTCTTAGGTATGGCACTAGCTGCAAAGTGTTTATTCATAAGCTCCGCGAACTTGGACTGCCTTATTTCCCTTTCAGACCTCTCCATCTGTTAGGAGAAAAAGCATTTTTAATTAAAATAATCTTGTGTGAAACCATCGTAACCGAGAAAAAATCCAAAGAACTAAAGCTTTTTTTTTAAGCGTACATTGATCATATCAGCTCATGTCAAATAGATGAAAAATATAGAAAGCTATTAAGTGGTCAGGTCTCAGGAATGCTAACACTTAGGCAAAAAAGACAATTCTCAAACTGAAAGAGAAATATATATATAGAATGCATATATTCTTTGCTAACCACAGATTGTCCGAACTTGAAAATTATGCTACACATACCATTCCTTTCAGAATCAGAGCAAACTCCTTCGGGCTGTACTTATTGTTTTTCATTTCAGAAAGGAGCTGATTATAAGAGTCTGGGATCTTCAAAGTATCAGGGACCTTCTCAGAGTTTACTTGATTCAAAATCTTAGCGAAGTCCTTGACCAGCCTCTGTCAGTACAATAACAATGACAGGTTAGAATTTTTCTTCTGATTGATAATCATATGAATATATTAAAATCACAAAACATAAAATAATAGAACTTACCCCAGAATCACTTGTTCTACCAAGGAGCTTTGGCCCTAACCGACGTCCTAAACAATCTGAAAGCAATACAAAAGCAAACAAAAATTAAATCTTTGTAAGTGAATTCAAAAGGCTTTTGAAATCAATGGCATTTCTCTTAGTGCACAAATAGAAAAAAGAAGAACTTGAAAGCAATCCTGATTTTTCATTTGGTTGTATACAAAGGATCATTTGTTGGGAGCACGGTTGAAGGGCCAAGTCTCAAGTGAGATTTCGAGCAGCATTTGGTTAAGCCAACCTGCTGCTGCTCTAAACAGCTTCAGACTACATACTAGTTGGAATTCTGCAGGTGTAAGATGAGGTAGCAGGCAACTTCGTGTAAAGGTAGATAACCACACTTTCTTCATATTAAATATGTTCAGTAAGATGCAGGGGTGACTTGCAACAATGTAGGAGGAAGATAGATAGAAGATTTACAAAAAAGGAAAAGATACAGAATTCTGATGGCCTACACAGTTAGGTCAACAAAATAAACATTTAATACATAAAGAAAATTTTGATTGCAATGCAGCATTAGCAACAGCATAACTGAACAATCAGCAAGCACACGCAGAAGGCTCCAATACCCCCATTCGATCCATGTAAATATCTACTCCTATGGATATTGTGGTTCTTATTATTTTTTTTTTTACACGACTATTTGAATTTCCAAATGAGGAGGAGCATTTTAGGTTCTCTATCAATCTACACAACTTCAGAAACTAAAAACACGCTAATGCCCCATACCAACTGCATATGGTTTGGATAAGGATAATATCATTTGAAAAAACAAGCAAACAAAACCAATGAAGAAATGAAACCATTAAATCAAAAACCCAACAAACAGAACAGTTTCAAGACGTACCAATAGATGAACACTTGTTGACACCTTCAAGGGTGACAAGGGCTGTTAGAATGAACACAAATGGCAACAAAAACGCAAGAATCAGAATGCTGTGGAACAGCGTGCGGTACGAAATGTGACGAGCTGCGACCTTGATCTTCATCAAATCTCCACCTCCATTGCCATTTGCTCCAGCGCTGCTCGACGATATCGTAATGCTTCTCATGCTAGGTGAGAAGTGCAGCTGCATCTTCCTCCACCGCCGCCCCTCTCCACCACTATCCTCCTATTCCTCCCTTTCCCCCTCCTAAGATTCAATGAATCACAACTGGCACCACCACTAGCACCACCGCCGCCGCCGACGATACAATCAATCCTAATTGAACGAACAATGTCGGAATAATTCTTCGTAATCAATAAAGCGCTTCCCACCATCAGATCCGCCACCCCAGCAATTCAACGATCCAGATTCTCTCTCCAGCTGTGAACTCCTAGGCATCGAAATTCTCCGACAAAATCCCCACTAGCCCTAGGGTTCCCGATTTCCGTGTCTATATGTATAGATTGCCAGCCAAATCAATGAATGAAATAAACAAATGAACGCAGACGTTAGAACAATGCATCAAACTAAAATCATCACAGCATAGCTAGTAATCAATTCCTCTCTCCCCTCTCTAGATTTAGCCGTTAATGCCTGACGATGGAATCTCTCTCTCTCTCTCTCTCTGTCTGGATCGGAAGTCAGAGTGAATGTAGAGAGAGAAACTATTAATGCCTGATAATTTCACAGCTCTATCATCGTTTCTGATTAAACGTCAAAAATAAAACATATTTATAGCAGTAATTATTTGATTTTTCGTTTGTTAATTGTAATAACGAATAAGTAACAGAAACTTTTTCTTAAAATCAAAATCAAAACAAATATTTAAAGTAACAGAAATAATATAATTATTTGGTCAAAAATCAAACCAGTTGTCCTACCATAAAAGAAAACACCTATTTGACTTCAACTCAAATAATTAATTAGTATATATATTATTATAATTTATAAAAAGTAGGGAACTTTTTTTTAGGATCTGGGTTTTAGGCAAACCTATAATTTACTATGAGATAAAATGCTAGGTTGTAATAGAAGTAGGCCATGTTTTTTTAATGTTTCTCCTATGTTTTTTAATTATATTTTTACTACTTTTAATTATAAGGTGATTTAATGTGCCTGAAATTGGGCTTACTACATTTTCTAAACTGGATTTGGGCCGATCAATCATATCCAACTTATGATTTTCTTAAATAGGATTTTGTTTGGACATGTGGTTGTAATAATGACCCAACCTAAAAAGGGCTGCTACTTTCCCTTCTCCAGACAGAAGCGACAAGAGATAATACAATGTGTTATCTCTGGTTGACATACACAAACTCACGACATACATATAGGGCTGAGTATTCGGTTATTCGGATCGGCTTTGGTTTGTAAAATAATTGAATTTACATTAGTGGTAACCGAATTACCGAAATAATCAAACCAAAATTCTTATTCGGTTTTCGATTATTTTTTTGGTTATTTTCGTTATAACCGAATTTTAATATAAATTTGATAAATTAATGAAACTAAAATCAAAAAATAAATTATATATGTTTATATTAAAATATATATATATATATATATTAAAAATATATTTATTTATTAATTTAAATATACATATTATATTTATAAATTCGGTTATTTTGGTCCGGAAAAGAAATAACCGAACCGAAAATCGAAAACCAAAATATTGTAAATATTTTAACCGAATTGAACCGAAAACTAAAATAATCGAACCAAAATAACTGAAATTTTTTCGGTTCGATTTCTTGTTCACCTCTACATACGAATCCATTTTTAGCTTCGAAATAAGCTATATTTAGGATGTAAGGTGAGTTACTCGGATTTTGATAAGTTCAAATTCATTTATTAAATAAATTAAATTTGGATTAAACTTTATGAGTTTGTGAGTAAATTTGTTGTTGATCCCAAAACACAAGATAATACGTAGCGGATGTCTTGAGTGTGAATGAGGCAACTGACGATTATTTGATCAATTGTGACTTTAAAAATTTATTAATTACGAGTTTTTGAAATTAATCAGTTCGAATATACTCCAACAACTTGAACAGTTGTTGAGTTTAAAATGAGCTAGCGGGAAATATTAAAAAAAACAGAAGACCTTAAAGTGGTTTGGATATAAAAAGATCATTTGTTCACTCTTTGATCAGTTAAGATTGAAAATTGACTAAACAAAATATGATACAATGTAACGTATTTATTCCAGTCGCGAGAAGCACAAAAGTCCTCCGACTTCCAGGCAACCTCAATTGTCGAGCTTTTTCTCGTACACTTATCGCTAAGCTCTTCAACTAATTTCAATTTGTCAAGTTTTACCGCAAGCGCATCATTAGATTTGAAAGACGGGTGGTGGTGATGTTGAGTATAGAATATTGATTTTACGGGTTTATGGATGAACTCAAAAAGTCTCGGATTTAGTATGTTTCAAATATACTGAACTCTAGTGGTCTTGAGCTTATAGTTTGGGTCTTGTGATGAACTAGAAGGGAATGCTTATAGTATTTAGAAAGATGAGCATTCCTACATATGTTGTCGAAACCATAATTATTAAAGCACTACCCTTGTTTAATTGAGCTATGGGGTATTTATAGACTTGCACTCGTGCTTTGAGGTAGTTTTTATAAATGAAAAAAAAAATAGTCGATTGACCGGCTGTTTTTTTGAAACTTATGCAACCTTTTTCCCTCTTTATCAGGTTTTGCACAACTTCTGCATCTTTCGTTAGAACAATTGCTATTCAGTCTTAGGTATCAAGCCTTTTCTAATTTATTGACTTTATCAAACTGATTTACTAAGGTTGTTTTTCTTAGTTATTGTCGCCCTGTAAACTTGTTCCTTTTTTGTTTGTCTTTTCAGTCTTGTTTTTTTCTCTCTGTCTTCACACATCTTCAGTTGAGACTAGTTCTCAATTGATAGTTGTTGTTCGTAGAAATTGTTAAATCCGAAAGAATACTAAATAATGTAACAAGTCTGAAAAGTATGAAGAAGAATTGTATTGTTTTTCAGTTTGAAAATCTAATCCTATTACAAATGATTTATTCTCCTATTTATATGAGAATAACTTTTATTTATAAGGTAAGTCTCCATATCATGGAGCAAATCGCTCCTTTCTAAATAGAGGCTGGATCACGCCAATTTCGCCTTCTTGATTTGTTGATTCCGTAATCTCTGCTCTTCATAAAGCGGATTTCCAGTTGATGGAGCTATGTCTTATTCTGGATTGGAATATACGAGAGAGATGATTCAGCAGCTCTCGAATCATCTCTCTCTTCAGCTGATAGCTTTATGGTGGTTGAACCACCTTTCTTCCTTGCCAATAGCTTTGTGGTGATCGGGTCACCTCTCTCTTATTCATAAGTTGAATCATAATTACTTTTATGATGGAAGACATTCATTATTTGAGTTACACGTTTTAAGGGTACAACAATAGTAATAGCAGCGGCCGAGCATGAGTCAATCTTCAAAATTTATCCTGATCTCTTATTCACAACTGGTGGAGTTATTCATAATTTATTAAAACTCAAATATACTTGTGCAAGGTTACAAATTCGTAATCACTCTAACTTAACAGTCTAATCTAGACAGTTCTATAAAATTGCTGACTAACCAATTTGGTTTGACACATTAAAACTATAAATATTCCTAACACTTGTTATTTAAAATTAATAAGAAATGTAAGACAATTATCTTCATACAAGTAATATTTTACGATTAAAAAGAAATAAGAATGATAAAATCTTATTGTCACGAGAAAATAAATAGCTTTTTCGTTTAAAATAATAATGAATATGTTAATAGGGTAGTGATTATGTGAGAATATGAGTTACTATGAGAAATAAGAATTAGATCTCGCGCGTCCATCTCATCAAATCGACGAACAAGATTCATTCTCAACAAATTGAAAAACGCGGCAGTTTTGCCCAAATATCTTGCAGTTTTAGCCTTTAAAGGCTAAAACTGTAAAAATATTCAAACACAAACAGCAACCTGCATTTTAAGCCCGATTTACTTCATTTTTAGTCCGATTTACTTCATTTTTAGCACGGTTTACTTCATTTTTACACAAATACGAATTAAAAAAAATTTAAACATCTTCTTCTTCAAAGCAGCAACACGAGCGTAGTCTCTATAAAACTCAATACCAACATTAACAGTTCTAAAAAATCTGCCCTTAAAATGCTTCATCTCATGAACACACTTTGGAATAAATGAACCTGTAAGATACAAAAATGCACAAAGTTAACACTAAAGATGCACGATATAATAGTAAAAATGAACGTCGATCTGAATAAAACAAATTTTTTAAACTATATTCATGCACAATTAACAAAGTCGAGACCGAACATGAATGCGAAATCCAGAAACAAAGAAAAAAAATCTGATCGACAGAAGAAATATAAATCAAATCGAACGAAGAAGGAAGAAGATCACGCGGAGAAAGGAATAAAAAATCTGATGTGATACTATTTCAGATTTAAAAAATAGCTAAAATTACAAAAATAACCTTAATTTTGCAAAACTGCATGATAATCGAGGAAAACTGCACACGGAATGAAATAGATCATGAGCGTTGAAATCACAAAATAAAAGGTTGAGATTTATTCTCATTTCTCATACTAAAAACTATTCTCATATGATTATTATTTTAAAATTAAAAAATTAGTTTAATGTGGACTATTGCTCAATTATATTCCTAAATTTTAAATATTCGTTAAAATACTCGAATTTAGACTCGGATATTAAATAAACCAAACACGACTATTATGTGACCTTTTTTTTTATAAAAAAAATACTCCATTTTTTAACGGTGGAGTTTGCATATAGTGTAACGTGAGTCTACGATTTATTATTTATGTGAAGACTCATGGTTGATTTGGGGGCACGTGAAATCCATAATTATCTCGGCAAAGAAATAATGGACGGGTTTGGAGCGAGATTTGAGATCGCGAGCGCGATTTATGAGGAGAAGCAAGTGTCGCTACGAGACAACCAACTGTCCAACTCCATCACTCGAGGGCGAGATATTTTATCACCTTTCAAATCTATCTTCATCCAAGTTCATGCTCACCAATTATCACTCAACACAACTTTTTTCATGAAATGATTACTCAGGAGAACTGATTGAGTGTGTGTGTGTGTGTGTGTGAGTGAGTGAGCATTTAAGGAGAGGGGGAGGGCGGTTTGTGAAGCGTGACTGAAGAGGTAGTGCAGCAATGGCGGCTTCGTCGACCGGAGGAGGCGTGATCGCGTGCTCGCGGCGAACTTCCAGCGATAGGCTGATTGATCTCACCTCCAGATGGCGGAGCTCGAAAGTTTTGTTGTTGAGGAGGGTAAAACCGTCATTCTGTGTTCGGTGCGTCTCCAGTGAGCCCAAGCAGACGCTGCGTGATCCGATCGTTGAAGAAGGTATCGTGTTCGTTCATTTTCACTTGGTGTTAAGTGTTTTGAATGTGTTGCTCGTGTGGTGATTGTTTCCATTTTGCTGCATTTTCGTTTTTTTTTTTTGTGAGGTGTTTGGGTTTGTGGTGGTTTTAGGAGTGGGGAGCGGTTTGAAGCCTTTTTCTCTTGAAGCTGCATCGATTGCGTCGAACATTAAGCACCATGCGGAGTTCACGCCTTTGTTTTCGCCTGAGGATTTTGGTTTGCCAAAAGCTTTCTTTGCCACTGCACAAAGCGTGCGTGATGCGCTTATTGTTAACTGGAACGCGACGTATGATTATCACGAAAAAGTGAATGCGAAGCAGGCCTACTATTTGTCCATGGAATTTCTACAGGTTCTTCTCTTCACGCTCTGAGTATGAAACATGAAGAATTAATGTATAGCTAACAAATAAGTTGCTAATATTACTGTTGCCTGTCTCGTTTCGTGTTAATTTTCAGGGTAGAGCGTTGCTTAATGCAATTGGTAATTTGGAGCTCACTGGTGAATATGCGGAGGCTCTACAAAAGCTTGGCCACACTTTGGAAAATGTAGCTTCTGAGGTCAGCATATTTTATGGTACTTTCACCAATAGTGGATGTGGTTATTGTAAATTGTGTTCTTTTGAACCTTCTTTGACATTATCAGTTCATCTTGAGATTTACCTTAAAATTTTAATTTTAAGTCTGTTTGAATTTTGGAGAATAGGGAGTTTTGAAATTGGACAAGAGAGAGTTGCTTTTGAGGAGAACAACATGATACTAACTTTTATGGGTCTCACAGGAGCGAGATGCTGCTCTTGGAAATGGAGGGTTGGGACGGCTTGCTTCCTGTTTTCTGGACTCTTTGGCAACCTTGAATTATCCAGCATGGGGCTATGGGCTTAGGTACAAGTATGGCTTATTTAAGCAGCTAATTACTAAGGAAGGCCAAGAGGAGGTTGCAGAAAACTGGCTTGAAGTATGATCTCTCAAAGTTCATTGCTTTAACTATTTTTTATACAAGAAATCTGATGAGCATTTAATTGATGTTGGTAACTCTCAATCATCAACTTCTCCTTTTCAGATTGGCAATCCTTGGGAAATTCCTAGGAATGATATTGCGTATCCAGTGAAGTTTTTTGGAAAAGTTGTGACTGGTTCAGATGGGAAGAGTAGCTGGATTGGCGGTGAAGACATAGTGGCTGTTGCATATGATGTGCCAATACCAGGATATAAAACCAAAACAACGATAAGTCTAAGGTTGTGGTCCACTAAAGTTCCTTCTGACCAATTTGATTTATCTGCCTTCAATGCTGGAGAACACACTAAAGCATGTGAGGCTCAAGCCAATGCAGAGAAAGTAAGTTTATTTGATTTCTTTATATGAGTTATCTTTCACTATTGGCCTTTTTTGACTATTTATATGGAGATTTAAGTCGTGATATGTGGATCCTTATATCAAGTCAGTATGATTTATGCTTTCGGGATGCCCAGCAGTAGATTTATTGTTACATGCTATCTGGAACCAATTATGTTAGTTATCCATTTAGATTGTAGGAAAACCGTTTCATGAATGCTTCAATATATACTATACATCCTTTCCTGAGAGCATTAATTCAATAACATATCCCATAAAAAAAAAAAGTTTAGTTTATATCAGCATTCTTTTGCTGCTCAGTGCTCACTGTTCCTTCTTCAGTTTATTTAGTGTGCTATTGATAGATAATGGGCACATGTACTCGCAAGAATAGTAATGTTGGGCATCCCTTTGAATATCTGATATCAGATTTGTTATATACTTTACCCTGGGGATGAACCTGAGGAGGGAAAGATTCTTCGACTGAAACAACAATATACACTATGCTCGGCCTCTCTCCAAGACATTATTGCAAGGTTTGAGAGGAGATCTGGTGGAAATGTGAGATGGGAAGAGCTCCCTGAAAAAGTTGCAGTTCAGATGAACGACACTCATCCAACACTATGTATCCCAGAGCTTATGAGGATTTTGATGGACTTGAAGGGCTTGAAGTGGGAGGATGCTTGGAGGATTACTCAAAGGTACCTTCTTGTTTAGGGGTTCTTCTTGAATTTTCATTATGTCCCAATATTTCATCACAATATGCATTGAGCCTAGTGTGTTATATCTTCCAATGGCTCTAGGAATTCTTTGTTCCACAAAGCAGGTGCATACCTAGAAGTGATGTCATATAGTTTAACTTAAACACGAAGTTGTCTGAGCATTGTGCTTTTACGTTCATCTGCCAACCAGTCCAGATTTATTCCTTTTGATCCGGTGTCCGGATATGTTGGTTTCATATTCTGTTCAGATGGTTTTACCTTGCTATGTTTCTAGAGAGCCTCAAGTAATACTCAGGACTATTTATATTACCAAATAGCTACATCACTATTTGTGCTAAGCACCCTTGCTTCTGTAATTTTTATGTTCAGCAGTGAATTTAAATGAAGTTTTATTTTCCAGAACAAAATTATAAAATGATTACGGATGTAAGAACATAATTTCTGGATGACTTGTGTTAAGTTGCTTCTGTTATCAGTTTACCACTAACTAATTGTTCATCATGATTTAATGTTTTCTCATCATATACATACTAAGAATTTGATAATGACATTTTATCCTCTGTATTTTTTTGCTCTACTGGTTTGTACGGCAACCATACCTTTTCAACTGTATCTAGTCTTGGCATATTTAACTACTTTCAGACAATTTCTTTAGACATATACATTGAAAATAAATCATTTTTCAGACTGCTTGGAAAGACTGTTAATATTATCATCTAGTGTTTATACCTGAAAGTTGTGTTGTAAACAATCATTTTTGTGGTCAATTATTTGGCGTGGTTGGACTTGTCGAGTTTGTGTTATTGATTGTTCGGAATTCGTAATCAGATGTCTCGTGGAGCTAGATTTACTAATTCGACTAAGTATGGTTTGCAGAACTGTGGCATATACAAACCACACTGTTTTGCCTGAGGCCTTGGAGAAATGGAGTTATGATCTAATGCAAAGACTGCTTCCACGACATGTAGAGATCATAGAGTTGATTGATGAACAGGTAAAGAAGTATGAAAGCATAGAGGAAAATGTAAAAATTTGCATTTTCTCTTTGTACATTGCTTGACTGCGGTTTGCCTTGTGTACATATTTCAGCTAATTGGAGACATAATATCAGAATATGGCACCTCCAGTCCAGAAATTTTGGAAAAAAAATTATCTGCAATGAGAATTTTAGAAAATTTTGATCTTCCTCCTCCTATAGCCGAATTATTTGTCAAACCAGAAGAAAGCTCTACAGATGAAACTGTTGATGAAGTCAAAATTACTGACGATGAATCTGAAAAGAAGGAAAGCCCTACAGATGAAACTGTTGAGGAAGTCGCATTGGTTGATAAAGTCAAAATTACTGAAGAAGATGAATCTGAAGAGAAGGAGACATCAAAGAAGAAAAAAGCTGACATTAAGGTACCTGCTCCAATACCACCAAAAATGGTCCGGATGGCTAACCTTTGTGTTGTTGGTGGTCATTCTGTGAATGGAGTAGCTGAAATTCACAGTGAAATAGTCAAAGAAGAAGTATTTAATGATTTTTTCCAGGTGAATATCTCTGCCAACTTATATTTGACTGTTTGCAAGCAGGAGATTTATCTCAATGTTAAAGCATTTATTTTTCACTTTTGTAGTTGTGGCCTAAGAAGTTTCAGAATAAAACAAATGGGGTAACACCCAGGAGATGGATCCATTTCTGCAATCCAGATCTAAGTGCTGTAATAACAAAATGGATAGGAACCGACGAGTGGGTTCTGAAAACTGAGAAATTGGCGGAACTGCGGAAGGTACTCCGTGATTCTAAGCACAATTTTATTGAATGTGGACGTTTATAGACTCCCTCAGTGATTTCTTTCCTTCATCTAAACTTCTACTCCTTTTATAATCAGTGAGATTCATTCTGACTAAGTGATGAAACATTTGACAGTTTGCAGAAAATGAAGATCTCCAAAGTGAGTGGAAGGCTGCCAAAAAAAGCAACAAAATTAAGGTTGCATCGTATATCAAACAGAAAACTGGGTATTCTATCAACCCTGATGCAATGTTTGACATCCAGGTCTCTTTTCTATCCCTTCTCCCTGCGTCTAGCCTTTTTTTATTTTCAGTTTCCAATGTGTGTATTAATAAGCCTTGAGGCTTTATTCAGGTACACTATCATTTTTCAGGACTTCCCTTTTTACTCTTCCTAACCTTGTAAAGATATTCTCGACTATTTATCTCTGATGATATAAAGTTGTGTGGACTAATGATTCATACCATTTTCAGGTCAAACGTATTCATGAATATAAGCGGCAGCTATTGAACATTTTGGGAATTGTTTATCGCTACAAAAAAATGAAAGAAATGACTGCAGCTGAAAGGAAGGCAAAGTTTGTTCCTCGAGTTTGTATGTTTGGAGGAAAAGCATTTGCAACGTATGTTCAAGCCAAGAGAATCGTTAAATTTATCACAGATGTTGGGTCTACCATTAATCATGATCCCGATATCGGTGACTTGTTGAAGGTATGAGATTTGGCTCAACATAAAATCAAGAATCATTCATGCTCACGGTCGGTCATTCTTGTATTGCAAATACACTGAGCTTTCTTCTTGCAAATCTTCAGTAACATTGCTTGATATATGGTGTCACTCGGTCTGGACATATTTGCTGTACAGTTTTCTCTCTCTGTCTGATTGATTTTTTTTTTCTTTAGGTTATATTTGTTCCAGATTACAATGTGACCGTCGCTGAAATGTTGATTCCTGCAAGTGAGCTTTCACAGCATATCAGGTAATGAAGTTCCATTGTTTCATAAATTCAGAATCCTCATTCAGGGGCACTTTTGCATTCATTATTAGAAAGTCTAAAAATAAAATAGGCCAAAACATCAATTTTAGTTGAAACTATTGTCTTTTTTCAATTATAGTACCAAACATTCTTTTTTCTCAATTTTATGTTCGAACTATTAAAAATTATTCAAATCTAGGATGAAGAAATGTTCCGGCATCGGAAAACTGACTGGGCATGCCGGAAACCCATGTTTTATTAAAAAAATTAAACATTGTAAATCAAATGATGTGGATTTCCGGCAGGCCCTTCAATTTTTCGATGTCGAAAAATTTTTTCGTCTTAGATTTGAATAATTTTTTATAGTTCGGACATAAAATTTGTACTAGAATTGAAAAAATGCAGATAATTTGGATTAAAATTGATGTTTTGATCAAATAAAATATTTCTAGAGTGGAAAGGTGAATTTCTTTAAAATGTGCATGGTAAGTGAAATCCGAGTACATTTTTCTGTCTACAATAAAACACCAGATGTTGGAAGACTCTACATTCAGAAACAATCCATGCAAATTACTAATAGAAAAAGAAAAGCACATCAAGGTGGATTGATTCACAACATGCAAAGAAAACCCACAAAACAACTGTTAAGATCAAGATTTCTTCTAGAGCTTCTAAGAACTGCAAAACAGAGCCTGCTTGATTTGATCCACTGGTTCTAATTTTGAAAGACGCACTGTTTTTTTACCTATGATTCATCATAACGCAAATTTTTACATGTTTCTCCCTGTTTGTATAGTACTGCTGGAATGGAAGCCAGTGGAACCAGCAACATGAAGTTTGCAATGAATGGTTGCATCTTGATTGGGACCTTGGATGGTGCCAACGTGGAAATCAGGGAGGAAGTTGGAGAGGACAACTTTTTCCTCTTCGGCGCTCAAGCTCACGAGATAGCAGGACTCAGGAAAGAAAGAGCAGAGGGCAAGGTATGGTGCAACAATCCCGAAAACCCTTCTCTCATCACATCTCACTCTTACATGGTTTCAAAACTGCAGTTTGTACCAGATGAACGTTTCGAAGAAGTGAAACAATACGTGAGGAGTGGCGCCTTTGGGACTTACAACTACGAGGAGCTGATAGGCTCCCTCGAAGGCAACGAAGGTTTCGGGCGGGCCGACTACTTTCTGGTGGGCAAGGACTTCCCCAGTTACATAGAATGCCAAGACAAGGTCGATGAAGCCTATCGAGATCAACAGGTGATTGTCAATTTTTGTAAATTCTGCAAATAAGGTATATACTCGACTCGACTCGAGTCGTGCTCACATGGCAAACCTTGGTTATGTGCAGAGATGGACGAAGATGTCGATTTTGAATACGGCAGGTTCGTACAAGTTCAGCAGTGATAGAACAATTCACGAGTATGCCAGGGACATATGGGACATCAAGCCATTGGAATTTTAACTAAAGAAGTGATGAACACGAAAGTCTACTAGCCCAACTCATTGGGTTGGTCGAAGATGTTTATATTAATAGAGGTGATTATCATGAATAATTGTAATAAATAATGTGTGGCAAACGGTTTGAGCGTGCCTGGACTACTTTTATTTGAGTTTGAAATGAACTAGCTGTTTGAAGCTCGCCCCTTTCAAATTGGTTAATAAATAAATAACCACATGCATTAGCTCTCATTACTCTCCACCATATAATATGAAATTGGGGTTGTGCATGGTTTAGTTTAATCAGTTTGAAGGGCGAAGTAGCGATCATATGAATGGTAGATTTGAAAATTTCACAAATCAAATTAATCAAATGATTATTCCAAATCAAACCGATTAAATCATATTAAAACGATTTGATTCAACTTGTTCAAATGGTTTGAAAAAACATTCGAGTAATAGTGCAAATAGTGAAATTTATATATGGCTTTGATTATTTTGAAAATCAATAAATGAATGATGCAATAGAATTAATATAATTATAATTTGCTTGCCATTAATTTTAAATCGAAGAGACGTGATGAATAAATGAGGTTGTGATTGTAAAAGAGAAAAAAAAAAAATAGGAGTAGTTGATTTATAAAAGTGAAATTCAAAACAATATAAATATCGGACATATATATTGATATAATTGATCTTTTAGCTTTATACTCCCTCCGTCCCACCTCAATTCACTTTCATTTTTCGTCCGTCCCACCTCAATTGTCTCATTACTTAAAAGGGCAACTTTTTCACACTCAACAATAAAATATTAATTTCACTCAACTTACTTTACACTCACATTCCTTGGTTATTGTGCTCGGTCAACCCGGGACAATTCAGCCGGGAAAGAGAGAGTATCAAATAACATTTAATTATATTTAAAATAATTTTATATATACGACCGATCCGGCCAAAAAATTCGATTTCACCCTGCAAACCGTCGCACAAATCAAATTATCCAATTTGAGATTTTTCTAACCAATCCGACTAATTCACTTCTCTCAAACCCGCTAAATTAATTTGGTTTGACTAGTTCGACCGGTTTCAGCTAAACCGTGCACACCCCTATCTGAAATATAGTAAGAAACATGCAAAATATGAACAGTGCAGCCCTTTTTTTACACCAGAGGCAGGAATTTGTGAGCATATTTATTGTGAAAGTGAAGGAATAATAAACCCAACAAGTAAATCAGGGCTGAAGAAGCGAAAAATTAGTCTGAAAACTGTAGTCTAATCAATGTAGTATGTACAATTTTAATCAGACGACATATCTCCATAGATTAACCAAACCTCACACGAGCCGAGCGAGTCCAGCTCCCAACGCGAGCTTCTTGGCCATCGATGCATGTTTCTGACCAGCAATGTGATAATTGTAAACTGTGTCACTGTTGCACACCACATTGCATATGCTGCACAAGCGCACAGCATCAGCTGCAGCTCCTCCTTCCAGCACTTTTCTTCGTTTCGTTTCTAGATTCTCAGTCCGAGCAGCTGCTTTCTTCCGGGATTTTTGAGATTTAGGTTTCAGTGGTGGACCGATAAAAGGATTAACTGTGGATGATGGAGTTGGAGTTGGATTTGGGGCTGACAAAGAAGTGGATGTGGATATAGAGGTGAGAGGAGCTGCTGCAGCAGTGGTGGGGGGAAAGGCTATACTCGCGGAGGGCTGGGCTGCTGCAACAATGGGAGCATAAATAGTTGGAGCTGCAACTTTTAATTTTTGAAGATTTTTTAAGTGCTTCTTTCCCAATTTATGTTGGTCAAGAACACCCTTGCTGTTGCAATCAATTTTGCACACCTCGCACCAAGCAGACTGCACTACCTTCGTCTTTTTGTGGAGACTTTTCCAAATATTTTTCATTTCTGGCTGAATTGCTGGACTAGGTACTACACTTATACCCTACAATCATAAAATGAAATAATTAACTATTGTTTTGATACAGAAAGATATCTCAAAACGATAAATAGCTCAAAATCTCACTAAAAACAGCTCTCCAGAGATGTATTTAGCTCAAAATGATCAATCTTGCAACATCTTATGCATGAAAATGATAAATAGCTCAAAATCACACTAAAAACAGCTCTCCAGAGATGTATTTAGCTCAAATGATCAATCTTGCAACTTCTTATGCATGAAAAATGATAAATAGCTCAAAATCTCACTAAAAAGAGCTCTGTAGAGATGTATGACATGAAAAGTTTCAACAACCTGCAAGTTAAGCTACAATAATCACCAAATGTAGTTACGAAGCACCTACCCGCCCCTGGTAATAAATAATAAATGGAGTATTTTGGCACATAGATGTCAATGATTTAGTAGTAATGGTGCACCATGAGAATGATTTTTGGAACCTAATACTCTAATAGGTTCAACTGCAAACATCACCATCTGTTCATATGCACCGTCTATTAATCAAAGATTCAAAGTGCCCCAAAAATATGGCGATTGGCGATATATTACCACTCAATGACTACTTTCTCAAACATTATGAAGCGACTCAGAGACATTTCACAACACTTCTCAAGAACTCTTGGCCAGAAAAAAAGCTCCACAACATGATATACCTTCCTACTCTGCACACATTACTTAGATGTGGATGTATCGTCTTCCCAAACATTCTGCTATGTTTCAAGGTTGATGACAACAGAGTTATTAACACTCTAACATGAACACAAAAGAGCACTGAAACAAGAAAAGGAGGAATAGGATAAACCATTAACAGTAAATCGAATATCAAGAGTCAAGACCCAGTCTTTCAAGAACTCATATATAGATGACTAAAAAATACACATTAAAAGTGATGTAGGAAAAGGTTTTGCGATAATACACCTCAAACAGGATTGATCGGAACTCTCTCAGAGCCCAATCCAACTCCAGTTAGTAACAGACACTTTTACCGATTTCCAGCAAAATTTATAAACACGTAAATAAGCACAACGAGAGAAAGGAGTCCTTACAGTGGCATAAGGTGTCGTCCCAAACTGCGGGGTTGGAGTTACCCAGGTCACATTCGGGTCCGGATAATAAGCCGCCGCCGCCGCAGCAGCATCTACGCCTTGCTGGGCCTCGTAAACAATGGGTTGGTGCACGTAGTTCACGGCCATCGGCGGCGGCATATACTGCGTGTCAACACCCGGCGGCTGAGGCTGAGGCTGCGGCGGAGGAGGATGAAACAATGCAGTATGGGAATGGACATTTAATACTTGAAAGGAGTCGGAAACAAAATTTTGAGGGTAACCAACGGACTGATTGGGGTTGTGTAGCACAGAATAATCAGGATTAAGGCTAGGGTTTGGTTGAATTTGAGGCCAATTGGAGTAATCCATGTCGATCGGAAATTGCTTCTACAACACCATTGAATTGAATTGAATTGGAGCATATATGGGAAATTCCTGCTCTTGATTTCACAGTAGCAGCATTTAACAAAGCGATCGAAATTCCACAAAATCCGATTTGAGCTGAGAATGTAATATTTGGTGAATTTCTTCCCCAAGAATTTTCCCTACTATTATTACCATCTTTTATTTTCTTTTTTCAAATTAATTAAAAATCCGTCCAACTCAACTCTTAAAAATCGATATATTTTTGAAAATTATGAAATATCTCATTTATTATATATTTAAAATAAAAATTCTTCAATACCCATTATCCATATGAAGGGAACATATTGCAACAAAAATATATATATTTTTATTAAAAATAAAAAGTGTTGAAAGGCAATGCTATTATGAATTATGACCCCCAAAATCACAATAAATTGAGTTTTATTCCAAGCCCAAATTATTATTATTATTATTATTATTATTATTGATGGTGCATTACTAATAGGAAATTGGCCTATTTTTTTTATAATAAAAATACATATATTTAGCTTGAATTTATGATCACTTAGTTCAGGTAAAATATTTTCTTTCACCACTATACATCATCGAGCAAGAGAATTTGGCCTTATTTTCAAGCAAATGAAGATGTGCACCAGTCAAACATAAAACTCCCATTTAAAATCTTGAAAAAAAAATATATAATGAGACAAAAACAAATGTACATATTGGACATGAGATGCCACCTGCCAGACTCATTGTTTGAATCATATTTTTTTATAATAACACTTTGAAGATTTATTGTCTTTATTTCTAACCCCAACCTGAATGCATTGCTGGGTTAATCATTCAACTCTTTCCAATTTTGATCAAATATTTTATTAATGTCTTTATTTACAGAAGCCAAGTTTGTAGGATTAGATACACAAACTCAAAGTCCCAATCTGCCACTAAATTTTTTCAAGAAAAGTAAAAAAAGATAAAGTGGCAATCAGTTTGTTTATGCATTCAAATGAGGAGTATATGATGAAGAGACAAAGGTAGGATGGGGAAACACAGATTTCTGCCAACACCTATGTCAGGTCTATGACATGCCTACTTAGTTCTTTTTGTTTGCCACCATGCATTAATTATCTACATGTTTGAGAGAGAGAGAGAAATGTAAAGATACAACTACTAGGAAAGAGATGTGGTAGTAAAATGGTGTCATGTTTATGTTTTATGGCAGGTGACTAAACAACCACTTTCTCACACAGATATATATATATATATATGCAAATTTTTATATTGCTTAAGAGGGACACAAGGCATGTTAACAAATTAAACATTTTCAACCACTCTATTGGATGATAAGCAAGCACAGCATGGAATGAAGAAAAAAAAGATTGAGAACTGATCAAAAACACTGTTGCATTGCTTGTATTTGGTGGAGAGTTGATGCATAATAGAGCAAGGCTTCTGGGCCATGGCAATCTACAAAACTTCAAAAAAAACAATGTGCAAGTATATATGCATTCTGCAAAAGGGCTGCTGCAGCCAAGAATTGCAAGATTTTACCAATAACCAATCTGATCAGAGTGGATCAAAAGATTGCAGTGGAGCTTGTTGCCTAGTCAAGTAGTGAGCACGAACGGCGCCTCATGCTCGCGGCTTCTATCAACGAACCACGAGCTGAGCCCGAGTCTGCTTCTGGTGCCTGCATCAGCAGTAATGGGGAAGTTGAGGTCAAGCATCTCTCCAGCTTCAGAAACCGGTTGCGTCGCTGCTGCTGCCATTGCTTCTCGAGTCTTGCTCTCTGCAGTGACATTGTAGTGAGCCCTTTTGTGGCCACCCAAAGCTTGCCCTGAAGGGAAGACTCTAAAACATATCGGGCATTCGTGTTCCTTGCTTTTGCTCGAATCCAGACCTCCTCCACTGTTTTGCTCGAGCTGATCATCTCCATCATTCACAGATAACAAGCTACCATTAGCATTAACACACAGATTCAAGCAAGCCCTGCGCCTGCATTCGGGTTTTTCCTCAAAACCCTCCATCACTTCTTCATTTTCAGAAGAATTCTTTCCAAGACCAGATTCATCACCAATAGAATTCCCCACCAATTCATCAGAATGTTGATATTCCATCAAGAAATCAACCTTTCTTCCATTTTCATTTCTAAGGGCCTCATCAGCAACAAACTCCATATCAAGAAGCTCAGAAACATCCTTTGCTGTAACTGCATTGACATAACCAGAAGAGTAGCACTCGAGTTGAGTCTTCCACAACCACTTCTCAGTATCAATGTTACAAGATTTCTTACTTCTAGAGGATGTAACAGCTCCGAAGTAAGCCGAGCCATCATCAGATGACTCTGTAACCGGATCTAGCTTCAAGCCACACCCTATGCCCTTAGACAGCAACACCAAGCACTTAGCTGCCTCCTCTGCTTCCTCAAGCTCAAAAACAGACGAATTAGACGAATCTAAACTCGAAAACGAAGGATTCACAGTACCCTTATACTTGATCCTAGACCTTTTCCTCCGAATTGGGCAGAAATTCTCCAAGTCTGATAAACTCTCAGCAGATTCAACAACATCAGATGCCTTCACTTTCTTGGAATGGCTCTTCATGTGACCAAACATCGCTCTCAGCGAATCGAAACCTCTGCCGCATTCCTTGCAGCAATGCACCTCCTTCTTGTTCTTGCTCGAGTGACACCTCATATGGCCAGAAACCGCTCTCAACGAGGCAAACTCCTTGCCACATTCTTTGCAAGAATTCAAGTTCTTGACTAGGCCGTGTTTGGGATCAGAAATCCTCCAAGATTTCTTGGGATTCTCCCTCAACTCGTAGCTGTTGCTCTGATCACCATCTCCGAAACCCACCACGTTGCTTTCGCGATGCTCGGTCTTTTCTTCGCTACTGTTGGATTGGTTTGCGCAACTTTCTTGAATTTGATAACTACCACCTTCTTGTTCATCTCTGCATCCCAATTTGTTGATCTCACCCTTTTCTTGAGCAATCTGGGCTAAATGAACCCTCATGTGACCTCCCAACGACTTCCCACTAACGCAACTCTTGCTGCATATTCTGCACACGTATCTCTGTTCTTGCACTTCCGCCATTGCAAGAAAACGAAAAAAAAAAAAAAAAAAAAAAACCCTGTGATCCAAATCCAAGAAACACAAAAATCATAAATGAGATTCATCAAGAATAACTCGAGCACCAATCAAACTCCGTTGAACCAAAAAATTTAATCAGAAAAGAAGGGTTACTTGAGAATCAGATCAGCAAAAACCAATCTTTTTGGAGAAGCTGCAATGGCGACGGTGAAAAGCGAATTCTGGAGAGTTATCAGAAGATCCCATCAGGCAACAGCAGAAACACAAGGATCTAGTGAGAGAAGTACAAGTTGTAAGTGAAATTCTACTCTCTCTCTCTCTCTCTCTCTCTCTATTTCAACCCTTCAATTCCCCAAATGGGATTCAACAGCCGAAGTGAAAAGAGTGAGAGTGGTTGCGTGAGGGGGTGTATGGCGGTGAGATTTGTATGCTCGAGAAAATCTAGTCTACAACAGAGAAAGCTACTCTCCCTTTCTCTCTCTCTCTCTCTCTCTCTCTAATATTGAATCGAGTGGAAGAAAGCCTTGCATGGAAGCAAAGACAAAGCACGAGGAGCAGCCATACTTTCACGAGTACATGGATTCCATACACTCGCTGGAAAGCGCAAATGCGAGAGCAAATTTCTTGATTTCTTTTCTTTTTCCAGTCATTTAAATCTTGAAAAACAAACCAGAAATTTATTTATATATATATATAAAAAGTTTGGATTTTGATTAGGCGTTGTGCACACGCCAGGTGGTAGGGAAATGGGCTTCTGTTTTGATTTGGGTTGGTTTAACCTCTTCATATATAGAAATAAAAATATCTAATATGGTAAGTTTGCATTTCCATTAATGCAAAAACTTGCGTTAGGCAGGCCTAAACGGTTTAGACGGGTTTTATCCTACCCAAATGAGTTGACTCATCCCAAATAGGGTTTATTAATCCCAATTAGGGTATATTATATGGGTTTGAGCTTGGGTTAATGGATAAAACCCGCCTAAATCGTTAGGCCTGACTAACCCAAAACCTTCCCTTGCATTAATTGTTTATTAAATAATTATAAATATTAATTATACATTTTTTATTTTAATTGTGTGGTTCGGATTAATATTTTAAGGTATTTTAATTATATGGTTCAATTTCTATATTTGGTTGTTTTTCTTTGGTAATTTACAATTACACCCCTTAATAATTTTGAAAAATAAGAATATTAAATATAATATTATGAAAATAAGAGGTTAATTAATATTTTAAATAAGGGTAATGTTGGAAATTTGTTTAAATATTAGATATTTTTTTACAAACCTGCAAGATCAAACTGAACCATATAATCGAAACCAAAAAAGTTACTTTTTTCATAATTAATATTTATGATTGAATTTATAATTAATGTTTCTAATCAATGTATGCAACTTTATATTTTAATGAGAGTTTTTCTTTTATATAATGAATATATGGCACATTTTTATGATTGAAGCATTTATAATTGCTATAAAATTATTTAATAATAATTTATGAATTTATAATTATTTAATATAGTATTAGTTGGCTATTTAATATATAATTTTTCATTATATATTAAAATAAGACTAAAAGTTTTTTATGGATATTAGTTCATTAATTGGTTAAGTTTATTAATTAATACGTCGAACATTCTATAATTATACACAAAATAGTTTTAAAATAAATTATGATGTTCTTGGAAATATTATTATTTAGATTGGATTTATCAATCATATATTATAAAATGTATTTAATCTTTGTTATGATCAGCATAATTCATTGTTTTATAACTTATTTAATATATTTTTGATAGACTTAATTATAAAGTACTCCCTCCTTTATTAGACTCTTTTCTTTTCGGCACGGAAATTAAAAGTTGTGAGTGTAGAATGAGTTAGTGGAATGAATATTTTATTGTTGAGTGTGAAAAGTTTGTCATTTTTTGAAAGGGGCCAATTTAGTTGGGACGCCCGATTTGGTAAGAGGGCCTATTCTGCTGGGACAGAGGGAGTATATTGAAACATACTAATAAAAAGTATGAAATATCAATTAGAATATAGGGTTAATGTTTATTATGATCAACTTAGTCTCAAGGGATTTCTATAAAATAAGTGAAAGATTAGGTAGTTTAGGTGTTGCTCCCTCCATCCCGGTTTATTAGGCCATTTTTTTGCACGGAAATTAAGAGTTGTGAGAGTAGAATAAGTTAGTGGAATGAATATTTTATTGTTGAGTGTGAAAATGTTGCCATTTTTGGAAAGTAACTAATTTAGTTGGGACGCCCGGTTTGGTAAGAGGGTCTATTCTACTGGGACGGAGGGAATATTTGTTTTTGTGATGGGTTGTGCACTTTGGATTGGGAATTGTACCTCGGAGGTTAGGATTATTAATGACAATTTTTTATAATACATGTTTAAGAGCAGCGGCGGATGCTTAATTTGAGGTTCGTGGGGGGTTGTATTTCACAATGTCGACAATTTAGAAATGTCAAACGGGTCAATCATTAAATTTTGGGTCAATCCTACCAAATTA
Organism: Plectranthus barbatus; assembly: GCA_026898455.1. Classification (NCBI taxonomy): domain Eukaryota; kingdom Viridiplantae; phylum Streptophyta; class Magnoliopsida; order Lamiales; family Lamiaceae; genus Plectranthus; species Plectranthus barbatus. The sequence continues at coordinate 65,723 of JAPKLW010000725.1, forward strand.
CGGGTTAATCGGTCTAGGCTAAACATCACGATTTTTTTTTCAGGTTATTTGAACTCTTATCCCTATCATTTTGGTTTTCTGGTTGATTCATAGAAATTACTTGAACCAATAATCATACGATGACATTTGAAGCTTACTAAATTCAGCTATAGCATATACATCTCATATAATTGACAATGGTCTTTCATCTCTAATATCAATAAGATAACTATTAATTAGTTTTTTCAATGTTGATTCAATCTTTATCCGAGTTCTTTCTTTAATATTATTGTTATTCTCATTGTCATTAGATATAAAATTATATATACTCGAAGCTACAATATTAGATTTTGAACCCCTTGTGAAGTTTATGAGAGAAAATTTTTAATGTAACATTTTCCAAAGTAAATGACCAAACATTTTGATATATTGAATTCTATAATCAAAATTGATATTATATTATATAACTTAATAAAATAAATAAATTTATAATTAAATTTTATAATAATTAACAACTACAATTCAATTTACAATCTAAAAAAATAAAAAATCAATAATTAATAATTTCAATTCATATAATAAATAATTAAATTTCACAAATAAAATAAATGAATAATAGAAAGTTAGAATTTTAATAATAATCATCATAATTTGTAAATTACCTCACGATAACAATATTAAATGTAATTATAAAACATCAAAGGAATTGTATTTTTCTTACTCATTTACCGGACCAAAAAACTTTTTAACTTATAACAAAAGATAGGTAGCCCAACTAAATTTTTAATCTGTTTTTTTTTTTTTTTTTGGTTTTTTTGGGGTCGTTCACCAAAATAAAAACATATATATCAAACTAAAACAAATTTCACCGTGGGTAGGGCGTCCCTCAGCCCTCAAACAAAAACAAATTTTGCCGTGGGGTCGGGCGCCCCTCAACCTTGGGTGGCGCCGCCCCTGTTTAAGAATAACAATGCTTAATAATAAGGATAATGTTGTTTGGATAAAATTTGGCCAAGTTAGATAGAGATATATGCATTGGTAATTTGGATGATTGTAAAATTAATACAGTATAAAAGTGTATTAAATACCTTAATCTTCTTACGAAATAACCCTTATCACTTTTGTAATTTATATGGGGTATATTTGGCAACATGAACGTGAATTGAGAAGTGAAGTAGCCACTTTCATAATCTATATGGGATATATTTGGCAACATGAACATGAATTGAGAAGTAGCTTTCATGTAGCATTATATTGATATATACGGTATATATTTGGCATTGGCAACATCAACATGAATTGACAAGTAGCTTTCATGTAGCATTATTGGTGTGTGTTCATCGTTTGATATAACAATTTGACAATTCACAAATGACATTGTATGTCCCTTCGCTTGCTCGGACACATATTCGAGCTTTCAAGGGACATCTGGATGTATGTGTGTTTAAGATTAATATACACTTATTAAAAAAAAACAAATGACATTGTATTAGTATGCTCATGTATTGGTGATTAATAATTGCAATAGAAAATCGGTGAATGCAACAAATGAGTTTGTGGCAAATATCTCATAATCTTCTAAATCAGCCTCATGATTTTTCTAATATTAAAATAAAATGAATGTTGGAATAATGTCCATCGTGAGTTGCAAGCAATCCACTATTTTAATTTCCTGTGGAAACCATCTTCCTTTTGCCTTATTGTTGGAGGAAGTGAGGGCCAATAATATGACTTTTCATATACAGAGGCATAGCTATCAAAAAACATTCAAACAGATAATTTAGTCATAATATAGAAATCAAATCTCCATGACTTTTCGAATCACATATGCATTCTTGTGATGAAACATACAAAGAAAGCAAGAATAAGATTAGATTATCCTCTTGGAACTGTAGCTAATACAAATGTAAATAGATCATCAAATCAAGACTTCAAAATTTAGCACAAAAGGCCGCATCAGAAACTGATCATGGATCTTTAAATGAAACCAAAAAAAAAAAAAAAAGGGATAAAAATCATATCTTTAAAAAGAATAGAACTTGGTGAGTAGAAGTGACCTGCAGCGTAGTAGTCCAATCGATTCTATGCAACAGCGGGCATGTCCTTGAGCCAGGCGTCGAGCGGTTTCCCAATCGAGTAAACAATGAAGCCAATCTCACGGAGCTTATTCGCATCAACAACGTTCCTACCATCAAAGACAAATGCTGGTTTCTGCATGTTGTCATATATTTTCTTGAAATCCAGCTTCTTGAACTCGTCCCACTCGGTGAGAATGCAGACGGCGTGGGCGTCTTTCGTCGCGTCGTACGCATCCCAGACGCAATGCACCTTCTTCACCGTGGTGGGGCTCATCGGCTGGAGGTGGCGGGGATGGTCCCAGTCGAATTTGTTCATTGAGAGGTCACGTTCGATCTGGTCCTCGGTCACCTGAGGATCGTAGATGCTCAGCTGGGCCTTGTCGCCGAGGAGACCCTGGCAGACATCGATGGCGGGTGTCTCTCGGGTGTCCCCGGTGTCCTTCTTGAAGGCAAAGCCTAAGATGGCAACTTTCTTGTTAGCAACTGTGTTGAACATGGATGCAACGATGCGGTTGACGAAGCGGGTTTTCTGGTAGTCGTTGATCTTGATGACTTGCCTCCAGTATTCTGCAACCTCAGGAAGGCCGTTGCACTCACAAATGTAGACCAAGTTCAGAATGTCTTTCTGGAAGCAGGACCCGCCAAAGCCCACACTGGCGTTGAGAAACTTAGGGCCGATTCGTGAGTCGGTTCCAACAGCGTAGGACACTTGGGTGACATCTGCTCCGGTAGCCTCGCAGAGAGCAGACATGGCATTGACTGATGAGATTCTTTGGGCCAGGAAGGCATTAGCAGCCAGTTTGGACAGCTCAGCAGACCATAAGTTGGTAGTAATAATGCGATCTTCGGGAACCCAGTGGGCATAAACTTCCTTCAATGTCTTAACAGCCTTAAGGCCTCCTGGGGTTTCCCTGCCTCCAATGAGAACCCTGTCCGGGTTGAAGAGATCTTTGATTGCAGTCCCTTCTGCAAGGAACTCTGGGTTTGATAGAATCTGATAGTTTATTCCCTTGCTGTTGTGAGTCAAGATTTTCTCAATAGCCTCAGCTGTTTTCACAGGAACTGTGGACTTCTCGACCACAATCTTATCCGACTTGGAGACATCAGCAATCATGCGGGCTGCACTCTCCCAGTATGTCAAATCTGCAGCTTTACCAGCTCCAAGACCCCTAGTCTTGGTGGGAGTATTGACTGAGACAAAGACTATGTCAGCCTCAGCGACATGCTTCTCAACATCTGTGCTGAAGAACAGATTCTTGCCTCTGCACTGCTTCACCACGTCATCAAGCCCTGGCTCGTAGATGGGAAGCTGGTCGCTATTCCACGCATTGATACGAGGAGCAGATATGTCAACTACAGCCACTTCAATTTTAGGACACTTGAGTGCTATTACGGCCATGGTAGGGCCTCCCACGTACCCTGCCCCAATGCAGCATATCTTCACCATGTCTGCCCTGTTTTAGTGCCCTGGAAAATAAAATACTTATTCAGACTCCTCAGATCACACATTGTGGCAATCTTAAACAAAAAAAACATCTTATCAAAGATTACCCAGTCATCAAACAGGTACATGGTTGCAGCATTGCATGGCATAAAATTAAAAAATATAGAGATGATTTTACATAATTCGACAGTCTACGTATTGATCAAACATGTCATTATCGCCAAAAGAGGTGAAGGGGCAAGGGAGTCAGTTAAGTCGTAAAACAAAAGCATCTGTTTCACACACCACAAGAACTCAAGAAGCATACATAGTGATGAATCAAACAGTCACCCACTTAGACTCGTATTGATTGCAAGCTTGGAATCCATGAAAACAAACGCACAAGAATGTCAAATGATTTAAGGATCAGATCTGATGGAGACAAAACCACCTTCATATACAAATAAAAATAAAAATAAATAACATTTCAAAACAAGATCATAAGCCGATCAGAAGCTCGGTTCGCATTTATCAATTAAAACTCGACAAACCTATCAACAAAATACATATGAAACCAAAAAATGAATCAGTCAAAGTCTACATGATTCAATCGCGCGAAATGCGGCCAAGCTCCGTTTCAGATCCAAAACAGACAACACAAAATTAAACATCAAATCTAATCGAGAAATCACACCAAATATTATCGAACACGCACAATTCACCGACACAAATCCGCATCCGTATGTCAGCAGAAAACCAAAGACTCCGTAAAACAAAATACCAATGAATCGCACACACAATAACCAAAAAACGATGAATTTACCTCCGGATCGCGCGATTCGTTTCGGAGAAAGAGAGAGAGTGAGATCTGCGAAGTGAAATGTGCGTACGAAGAAATGAAGAACTACGAAGAGAGAGAGCGGGTAGCGCCCTATATATATATAGTCGTTGGGAGTGGACAAGGAAGAAGAAAGACGGGAATACCCTTCCTCCCACAGCTTCGGGGAAGGAGAATAATGTGGAATTTGGAAAACACAGTTTCTGTTGGAGACGCTGAAATACCTAAATTGACCCTATGTCTATTTGGGAAGTGGTGAAGGAGTGGTGTATAGTTGTAACGGTGCATGATGCGCACGTACATCGCTTTCAGGGTTGTACCCTACGCTTCCTGGATGGTGCACTAACCAACTCCCGGCTGTTGAAATGTCAAATGTTGACCCCCTTAATACAAATTCATTACTCCCTCCCTCCGTCTAGTGGTGGCCATTTGGAACCGGAACTGCCGGAACTGGCCCTGAACCGGCCCGGCGGTTCACGATTCTGAACCGGAACCGTCCAAAACGGTTTGGAACCGGAACCGTAACAGTTTTTGGACGGGCCGGTTCAGGTTCAAGAAAAGCCCGAACCGGAACCGGCGGTTTCGAACCGGAACTGTAACCTTCTACCCACGGGACCGGTTCCGGTTCCATTTTTTCGGAACCGTGGAACTGGCGGTTCCGAACCGGAACCGGCCCGGAACCGGCCCGTGGCCACCACTACCTCAGTCCCAGTCCATTAGTCTCATGTCAATCGTATACGATAATTAATATTATGAGTGTAATGGAATTAATATTTTATTGATGAGTAGAGATTAATTTTTATTTTAGGAATGAAATTAATCAGAGGAGACAAAAAAAATGGAAAATATGACTATTCTTATGGGACAGTGGGACTGAGTAAATATTCCCTCGGTTCAAATTATTTGCCCCGGATTATTATTTAAGAATGTTTCAATTATATGGTCCAATTTTTATATTTGGTATTGTTTTTCTCTAGTAATTTATAATTACGTCCCTGCATAACCTTTGGAAAATAAGAAAATTAAATGTAATATTATGAAAATTATAGGTTAATTAATATTTTAAACAAGGGTAATGTTGAAATTTTGTTTAAATATTAAATAGTTTTTACAAATGTGCAAAATCAAACTGGACCACATAATCTGAACCGATAAAGTATTTAGTTTAATTATCAATTTACAACTCAAATAATGAATTCTCAATTCATAGCAAGAAAGACATTAAAATTCTCGATCCATAACCAAATATCGAAGTTTAGAATTGAATTTTGAATTCCAAATTTAGAATTTTATAGATCTTTTGAATCCCAAATTATATTTTAAATTGTGTCTCATTTTGAATTGATAATACTCTTAATAATACATGTATGATCATTGTCTAGAACAAGTGGCCCATAATATTTTCTTTCGTGTTGCTTCCAGACTCTAATTTCATTGATTTGAATAGTAAAGAATAAATAAAATCAATAAATGCGGTTAAAAAATTTTGTTTGAATTAAATAACTCATTAAAATGAAGACGATCATGTTATACTCACTTCGTTCTAATTATATGGTATATTTTCATCTTGTAAGTTTGTCAAAAATTATTTAATGTTTATACGAACATTCAATATTACATTTATTTAAAACATTAATTTCATAATATTACATTTAATATTCTCATTTTTCAAAATTATTCAGGGATGTAACTGTAAATTACCACATGAAAACAATATCAAATATTGGACCATATAATTGAAACATCCTAAAATCAGGGGCGGATCTACTAAGGGGCTAGGGGGGGCTCCAACCCCCCTAGCCGGATTTTTTTTTCATTTTTATAATATCGTGATCCTGAATTTTCAGGATTAGCCCCCTCGTAAAGAAGATAAAATGAACTAGTATTGCACCCACGCGATTCGTGAGAATTTTAATTGTTTATATTATAATAATTAATTTAACATATAATTTGATTAATTTATAAATTGTATTTTATAAGTTTAAATAATTAATTTTAATTTGAACAATGCATTATTTTATTTTTTTAATTTGATATATTATTAAAATGGAGAACGAGTATTTCGATGCGACTAAAAAATATGACTAATTAATCATAGACAAAGCAATGAACCTCTTATTCTCCTAGATCGAGACTTATATATTGTTTTCTTGATTTGATAGGTTTCACTTCATAATTTATAATTTTTAATGTTAAAAAAATTTCATTATTTTTTATTGAGTGAAAAACTGTCAATATGCTATTATTGAAAAAACATAAATTTTCAACCAATTACTTCTCTTTTTTATTCGTCTTCGTAATTGATATATCATAAAGGTTATTTGTTAAATCATTAGATTTTACTACATGCATTGTTGCATGCTTTATACATATTAAATTTGGAACTATTTGATATACAAATTGATTTATTGCTCTCACAATATAAAAAATTTATACGCTCGATTTCCCTTATCAGCTACTCCCTCCGTCCCGTTAGAATTATCGCCTTTATTTTTGGCACGGGAATTAAGAGTTGTGAGTGTAGAATGAGTTAGTGGGATTAATATTTTATTGTTGAGTGTGAAAATGTTGCCATTTTTGGAAATGTGACAATTTAGTTGGGACGCCAAATTTAATAAGTATGACAATTCAAGTGGGACGGAGGGAGTATTTAATAACTTCGATCATATCAGGATATCACACTGCTAATAACTATTGTGCTCTATTAATAATAATGTTGGCATCCTAACAGTTCCCTCAACGATATTTGTCTTTTATGGTATTGTTTGGTCATCGATAGTATATATCTCATATTAATTTGTATCAACATCATATTGTTTTGTGTTTGTGAGTTCAAATCTTCTATACAAAATAACTTCATCATTTGTGTTTCTTAGTACGAATCAATGTTTCATCTTCACTATTATAACATAAATATTTTATTTCTTGCTCTTATACTTTCGACATAATTTATTTTTTTTATTCTCTCCACTTTATTTTATGTGACAGTAAATCTATTTCTTTGATCCACCTTATCATCCCTTTATTTATTGCATATTTTTTGAATAATATGTTTAATATTAAATAAATATTCTCAAACTCACAGTGTTTCAAGCTTCTTAAATTTTCAATACAATAAAAGGAAACATATCTATTTCTGTGAATGGTTTATCAAAATAATATTTTTCAAATATATTTACTTTAAATGACTGTTTTAAAGCCAGAGTAGGGACCAACAACCTAACTTGAGAATCAACAACGAACCATTTTGCACTTGTTTACTGTAAGTAAAGCGTGTTATGTTGTTTTAACACCTTTACCACACATAAAGTAAATCAAATTCACTTTACAACCTCTACAAATAAAATTTTCTTTAGTATATGGTGCTTGGACACTTGCTCTCCAAACATCTCTTTCCTTGAAAATATATATTATAATATTATTATTTATACATTCTAATAGTTTTAAAATTTTATTTTATAGTCCCACACCCTTATATTTCACATTTTAATTTATTTTGACTATATTGTATCACTTACTTTTTTTGTCATTTTTGTTTTATTTTAAAATATAACTCGACTTTCTAAAAGAATTTACTATTTTATTTTATCTTTAAAATATTACAATATTTCTTTTTTTTTTATCATATTTCATTTTGCTGTACAATGTATATTCAATTACATTTTTAATTTTATTGTATTATATATATATATATATATATATTACCATATTTTCATATTTGATTTTAAATACTATAAGATTACATTAAGAATATAAAATAAAATAATAATCCCCTCCGTCCCACTTCAATTGTCCATCTTTCCTTTTTCGTTCGTCCCACTTATTAATCACATTATCGAAAATAGAAAGTTATTCCCCACTCATTAATAAAATATTATTTTTTCTTAAAACTACACACATTGGTTATTATGTCAAAAATAAAGTGGTCAATTCATCTGGGACTGAGACTATCATCATCAGTGACCCGTTCTAACCCAACCATTTAATAAAATGCTCATTTCTTTTTCATTTACTACACAACCTATAATTCAATATTATTATCTCCCCCATTCGTAACCCAACCCAACTTAACTTTTTAATTAAAATATATATTTTAAAAAACTTATGGCACCACTCAAAGTGTGCCATGTGGCTTTCTTAAATGAGAGAGAAAGCATAATTCTAGGTTGTCAGAGGTTTGCCTGCAGTCCTAAGTCACACAACTTTCACCATTTTTTTTTATTATTATTATTATTTAAAATTTGTTGACCTGCCTTCCCAAGCCACCAATAGGTGTAGCCTGAGGGAGTATAAGATTACTTCATAGATAAGTTAAGTAAAATAATTGTTCATTTTCATAAATATTTATATAAATATCATGAACAACAAGATTTGAATTCTTTTAATATTATTTTTAAGATTTGAATTCTTTTAATATTATTTTTAGTGTGATTTTGTACTATATTTTGTAA
>JAPKLW010000725.1:83047-108240 GCA_026898455.1 Plectranthus barbatus
AAAAATTGCATTTTCTTTTTATGATGAGACAGGAAGACGATTTTGATAAGAGATGAAATAAGTGGTATAAACATAATAATGTACAAGAAGCTGTGAACAAGGTACACCCACCCCTAAACAAAATTTCCCCATCTTTTCCCAAAAAAAAAAAAAAAAATACACCCCTAATAACAGGAATTTCCCTACGTGGCCGGGAACAAAATTACTAATATATGAACAAATTATTCTAACGTAGAAATCAATGACAAACCTTCAAATTAGGTACTTGTAAATTTTCCTCCTCCATCAAAAAATTTTCTGTCAGGCACTAGATTTGCTTCACCCCCAACCTGCTTTCCATAGCCTCTCTCTCTCCTCCTCCTCCTATGAAACTAACTGTACATGTTAGCTTTTACCTGTTTAGTATTTACAACTGTTGCCGCTGTCTAGTTCTGTTGTAGCTGCCTTTCCGGGGGGTAGTAGTCTTATTCAACCTAACATTGTTGCCCCAATCTTCATCGTCGTAGTCATCGTCGTCGTCCATATCTGCCATTCGGACAGCAGCCTTCCCGACTCTCCTGGGGGCAGGCGGACGTTTCCTTTTGATGTTCGCTGTGTAGGTTGAATAGTCGACTGTGTCTTCCCTTAAGGCATTCTTGAAGTCCTACACAGAAAACAATGATGAGCCTAGGAAAGAGAAACCCGGAGTGAAGTTTATCTACAATAGAGCTGCAATGCACGGTACAATATCAAGTTCAAACAACTCAAAAAGGTATTGTGAACGAGCGTATTATACTCCCACGGTCCCAGTTTAATTGTCTCATTTTCTTTTTTTTTGGGTCTCACTTCATTAGTCTTATTTCTAAAAATAGTAATTTTTTCACACTCAACAATAAAATATTAATTTCACTCAAATTATTCTACACTCACAGTCCTTGGTTATTGTGTTCGGTCAAACCGGGACAATTAAACTGGGACGGAGGGAGTATGTTCCTATAAAACATAGAGGAACAAATAGATTTAAAAGATATATATGATGTAGGAGAGAAGTTAAAGACGAAGATGGATGCGTGCACGAGGATTGCCTGTTAATGACTGTGACAAAGCATAATAACATGTTTGACAAACCGAGCATGATAGTTTAAATCAATCATAGGGGCCGGACAAAACTGAACTATCAGCAAATCACCTGATATCTCCGTATGAGGTCATCGTAAGTGTTAGGAGGGTCAATGTTAACATCGCTGATATTGAATGGAATATTCTGTCGTAATAAACTTTCTCCTGGTCCTGGTTTTGCCGGTTCATTAGGAGAAAATGCCTAGTCAAAGAACATAAAACAACATCATCAGGTTGAATCCAAATAAGATTCTGAAGTAACATTAGTTACCTGGCATCGGACATCATCTAGGCCATAAACAATCTTCAGGTGCCTCTTGAGCTTAAGAAGAAGTTGCATTGCACCAGCACCAAGAAAGTCAGCCTGGGAAATCCATAATTCAACATAAGCTACTTGATGGGCACAATTATCTGATAATGGAATTCCACAATATACCAATTCAAAAAATTATGCTGCGATTCTAGAGATGACAATTTGGCAAAAAATTGAGTGCGATTGTGAAAAATATTTCAAAAAGACGGCATTTACTAAAAGGATAAGTGTTAGTTTCAAAAAGACAATGGAAGAGATTCTATTACCCACCATCTGGGACAAATAAACCCTATAAGACTTTCCAAAATTTAAACCGTAGCATTTGATGTCACACAGAAAGTGGGAATATGTAAATTCACCAACTAGAGGGGAATAATCATCTTCCTGTGCTCGTCTCTCTCATATCCCCTTCTTTGACAAAATGAGAAAAGAGTCTTAACCATTACCCTATTTCTCCCCATCAGGGAAATATTTCGCACTAATAAATATCTGGAAATGAACTATCACAGTAAACAATAGCATGGTTGCACTGACTGGTAACACTGGTTTGGTAGTACCCAGTCTCTACCATGTAAATGAAAAATAATAATAATAATTATTCACTGTCTGCAATTTAGTTACCGCTGTGTTTCAAAAAGAAAGAGAGAGAGAGAGAGAGAAACATACCTGGATTTTCAGCATATCACTTGCAGCAATGCTAGAAAGATTTATCAAGGTCACAGAATTGGTATTTGGATCCCGATATAAATCTTGCCCATATAAATTTTGATCATGTAACTCGCCAGATAGTGTCTGGTTTCCACCAAATGCCATGGTTCTTTCATCACCACAGTTGATAGTATTATCTAACTGAGCCATCCCATTCCCATAGCTTTTGTGAACATTTCCTTGTAATAAATTCATAAAGTCCTTAATGTTTGATTCTAACATCCCAGCCCTAACTTGTACCACTCGGTTTATAATATAAATCAAATAAAGAGGCTCATCAGGTATTGTAAACGGTAGCAAAGCAAGAATCTCCGCACAATACCTGCAAAAAAGGGAAGACAGTCTCAGAAAGAACTTTAAAAGTCATATTGACAAATGTACCACAGGTGCATTCGGCAGAACTCACATTAAAAATGGTACTACAGAATCACTGCAGGGTGGTGTTTCAAATTTGTGCACAACAGAGGACATGAATCTGTTTCTTGAAACGCGATTTCCACGAATGAGCTTATAGATCCGAGCAACGCCATGCCGTGCAAATGTTGAAGACCCCATGTCTGCCTTACCCTTAGTACTGTTCAATAATTTTGCTTGGAATTTGTTGTTTGACATTTCAGGGGGGACTCCACTCATGGTACGAATGAAAATAAATGACAACTGAAGGCCATCGCCAAGACGGCTTTCGCAGAAAGCTGGATACCTGAAGTATTCCATTGATTTAGATTGCATAAGGACATCTATGGAAAAAATCCAAAGTTAAAGAGATTAACATACTTTTCATTCATATTCATCAAAAGATGATGGGCCAGCTTTGCATTAACTTCCTCTGGATCTGTTTCGAGTGCAATGAGATATGGAACACAGGTAATAGGATGTACAAGACCTTGGCGCAACACAATTTCCACAATCTGGAATCAGAATAAAGCAATCACTAAATCAAATATTAGGATAGCCAATGTGAACAAACACATTCCACAACTATTGTTTATTTCAACCGAACAGATAACCAACAACACTCAACAGTAGTTAGGGTTGATTACCAAAAGAAAAAAGCTATCATGGCATCTAATAGCTTATTCATACAATAGAATATGCCCACAAGTTACGAACTGGACAGTGAATAAGGCAAATACCTTAAGAGCAGCTAGGCGGACATGTTCATTTGCATCCAGACTTCTTCCTAAGATGCCATCCCAATATAGCTGTACTATACCCCCACATAAGTTAGTATCACCAGCACCAGCAGCAACTGGCACGCTGCCACGATCTGCAGAATTATTATTATTATTATCATCACTAGCTTTATCAGGCTCCATTCGGCTTTCCGCATCCAGAAGATACTCATACACGTTCTGTAACGATTGCATCTGACAAAGAAAAAAAATATGAGCAAATGCACAGATATAGGATATCATTGTCATGAAGTAGTACCTTCAGACGAACATCAGCACTGGCAGATAGAGTTGCCTCCAAAATTTTACTAACATCTTTTTGCAACATAAATTCAGGCCGAGCAATGAAAACATAGCCTAATGCCTGGACAATTAATACAATTACATAGTAAATTTACAAGTCAAAAAATCTAAACAACAGGGTAATATGCTAATACCTGTAATGCCCGAACTTTAATGATAAAATCCTCAGCCTGAAGATACTTTTTGAATAAGTTGATACTGCTCGCAACATCTATGCTTCTTGAGTAGGAAGTAGACGCATCCAATAATGAGCTACCATAGCGTATCAACAGCCCAAGACAAAATAGAGACCTACCAACTTGCTGAAAAGAAGGCAGATAGCAAGTGCGAGAAGAAGGAACCAATTTCAATGAGATAGAAACAAAGTACTGTTACACTTTAATAAGGAACAAAGTGCATTGAATATTTGAATAGTTATATGGTTTAGGTTCAAGATGATAAAATGTATAGAAAGCCTGCAGTAGCCATAACTAAAAAAATATTACTCGATTCAGTTCAAAAGAGGTTGAACTAATCAGGAACTCATAGATCAGAAATAGAGAATAAACCTTCAGTTATCCAACAATATCAAGCAGTTATAGCTGCCAAACATCTTAATCTGCAGGTAAAGAGGTTTTTCTCCATAGTCTGAATTTGTGTATTGATGAAAATCATACAATATGCATAAAAGAAAGGAGTCTAGAGGAAGAAATACAGCATCTAAGAACAAAATGAACTCACTTTTCAGAGTGAAAAGTATAAAATAATCCTTTGTACGGAAACTAAGTATATATAAAAACAGTATATTTGAGCAACCAAGAATCTCGATAAGTTACTAAGATGATTATTAACCTGCTTGTTATCAAATCCCAATGCATCCAGACGTTTGTAGAACAACTGGATAAGATACTCAACAACACTGGCACCTTTTCCTGATACTTTCCCCGCAGAGCATAAACATCTAAATTTGATAGAGAAATAACAGGGAGAAAAAAAAGTCACGTCTTCCAGAAAAATAACCAGTCATTATCATTTAAAGCCAAGGCAACATAAGTAAATGCAAAGATAACCCCACAAGTGTACCCACACACCCCTATCTATTATAAATAGAAGAAACTGCACCCCAAACCAAAAATTGAGTGAGGAAAAATGTCTAGAAAGAAAGAAAACCAGCCCCAGGTTCATAGAGGCATCTCAATCTTATGTTATCACTCATGTACGAGAAGGCTTTCATCCATTTTTAAGCAGCATGGAAGGCTTTCGTGTATGAAAGTTTTCTTCCATTTTTAAGAAGCATGGATGGCTTTCGTGTATATCACCTCACACCTTTATCATCAGTTACGGTCATAGCTTAATTTTTCATCTGAACAAGCATGCGTGTGTCTTAATATATGCATATGATGGATGTAGTATAGATGAAAGATTTCACAGGTAGACGTTGAAATACTCGTGACTATAACAAATGAAGAGTTCAATCGAGCTCTATACCTAGAAAAACTGTAACAATGGCAGTGAGTGCTGGGCCATTATAGGATATCATATGCATATCATGGCTGTAATAAAGATCCATATGCTTAGATGGATCATAGACAGTGGAAATAGCACACAGCAATAGAATTAGGAATGGAAAGATTAAGAGCTAGTCCTGCATAGCCCCAATGGAGGGACCAAGCTGCTTACTACTTGTTAGATACACTAGGAAAATGAAAAGATGAAGATCAAGGAGCGTAAACTTTTTTAAGAAAACTCACAATCTGTTGCCCATGGATATCAATTGGGCTGTATGGTTTCAGAGAATTCTACTATGAACTGGCTTTGTGCAGAAGAAGAAAAGCAAGGCTACAAAAGGATAAATCTGAGAATGGAAGGTTTAGAGGATTAAAAAGGAGGGGTTTGAAAACTTGAGTGAATGTTTCTGAGGAAGACATGTAGCACGAATGAGCTTTCTTCCATGATGATAATGAAGAAAGCTAAGAAAACAAAGAATAAAAATATGCAACAGCAAAGAGTCCCATAAGGAAAATGCAAAGGTGGGAACCTTCTCAAATATGAATTGCATGACTATAATAGTTATATTTTTAGCTAAAAAATCATTATTAGTTTCTTGCTAAATCATCATCACAAAAGAATTAAAAGGTCCTACATACAAGAGTCCCATAAGGAAAATGCAAAGGTGGGAACCTTCTCAAAATATGAATTGCATGACTAGAATAGTTATATTTTTAGCTAAAAAAACAATTATTAGTTTCTTGCTAAATCATCATCACAAAAGAATTAAAAGGTCCTACATACAAGAGATTAAACTATTAAAGGATGTTAAGTAGGATGAGATTAGAACTCTTTCTTTTTTTTAAAGGTAAGGATAAGATTATAGAACTAAATGCATTGCTTAAAACAGAAGAAACTAACAATAGTGGCATAAAGTAAGCACATTACTTTATGCAAGCATGGACAACTGTCAGGAAAGAATGCCGAACTATCATGTGTTTGAGGTCTTGTTCAAGATCCTCCACAACAGTCTGAGGAAGCTTCCGCAATAATGGCAAGACAGAATCAATTATAAACAGTATGCTCTCCAGCATCTGTGCAGCCACTCGATTGTCAGACTGTAAGGGGAAAAAAAAAAAGTGGTCAGTTTTTTCATCAACTCAATATCATCGAGTTTTAAGAACATAATCATATTAAAAGGCTAACAAGAAAATCAAACACACAAGATGCGCCATAAATCATTCTACCCTGAAGGCTTAACAACTGAAACAATCTATGAGCACTACAACTGAAACCTACATATCATCAAACAGACCTGCTTGTGCACACGCACAAGCACATAATTGCAACTGATTAAATTGCCGAGCAGTGTTTTTTTCACTAATTCAACATAGTATGCCAACATAGAATCACAGCCACATCATCAAGCTATACTGACAGCATTTAAATACATGCAGTGGACAGTCAGAGTAGATGATTAGAAAAGTAGAACCGCAAGAAGAGCAATTAATTTATTTTGGATCTTTATATACTAAAACAAAACACATTTAACCTGACTCTTCATATAAGGTTGCAGTGTGACAATAAATTGAGAGGGATCAGAGGCTGGTGCACATAACGTGGGATCCACGAGACAAAATGCATGCATGAGCAGAACATATGGAAGCATATGTCGCTCTACTTCCTCGCTGTTTGTCTCAGCAACCTGGAGAACCGCAAGAGCATTATCACATGATTTAAAAGTATAGTTAAACCTTGTTAGTTCAAGAATAGGAAACAATCAAGCAATTCATTCACAAGGAAGTTAAAACTTAAAAACTTAATAGTGCTAAAATATCAAAAAGAGGCTATCAGACCACACTCACTTAGACTTCCAGGCACGTGACCTTTTGAATGTCCTATGAGAAGAGTAGGACCACTTTTGAGCAACCAATCACAACTTAGTGCAGTTCAATGATACCCAGGCAGTTTCAAATAAACTTCATATATGTTAGTTTTCAGATACAGTTGCATAAAGCTTAGGTTAATGATCTGATTGACATAGATAACACTATATCAATGATTAAATATTTTCAGGGACCTCAAAGCATGATAAAAGTGAGGTACTTTTCAATATGCAACAGCTGCAGTACAATGAAATAAATGTGCAAGGAACAAAAGACTGGTATATCCATGATGACCCATATTCTGTGACACCAATACCTGCAATACTTTTTCAAGCAGGCACTTGCACATTAGCTCACAGCGCCTGCGCACTGATGCAAGTAACACAGGGTTTATCCCAGCAGCTTTAGCAGCTTGAGGAAAGAAATCGAGGGCTAAGATTCGTCTAATGACAATAGCAAGAGGTTGGTGACTGGACATCCTTCTCAATGTCTCAACAACCTGTTCCGTCTTCTTAGTCACTTCCAGAGGAACAGAACTACCATCTTTAAAAGTACGGGTTTGCAAACCAGAAGGCTCCTCAAACCAAAACTCATAAAATGTCTTGCAGACCAGGTCCTGCAGGTGTTGACATAGCATTAATCCTGTATCAGCTTTGAACATTTATACTAGCGAAACTTTTGTCAATAAGCAATTTACTTAAGACTCTATAAACTTCTTGTACTGGAGATTACAGAAGCCATAGGGGAAGCAGGCCATACAAACAACAGCTCATAAATTTTCTAAAAAAAATGTTTCAGATGACAAGGTTTTCCATGGATCGCATATCTATTTCTCTGGCATCTTTTGATACAGCCTCCGTTTAATAGATATATATAGTAACACTGAAACAAATATAAAATTTGTATGACAATTCCAATGTTCCAGTAGGTAGTATGCTCCAATAAATAAGAAAAAGTAGATGCACTACTATTCATTGGAAAACAAAGTAGATATAAAGAGCTTGCAAAAGAAAGGTCTGGATAAAAGAATAAAGTACGCGTTCAAATTCAGAGTTTATTTAGTACCTGTATGCTGGATTCTTCATCATTGATACGGGAAATGATCTCCACATAAGCAGTGGTGCTATGTGAAAAGTCAGTGGATGAGGTACACATATCCTTGATAATTTTAATAGCACGCTTCCGGACACTTACTCCAGTATCCTTAATCCTCTCTGCTACCTTCTCAAAATACTAGAAGAAGAACCCAGAAGTTAGAGGGCCAAAGCAAACAAAACCGTGAAACATGAACAAAAACCACCTAAATACCTTGAGACCAACATCAGGATGAGAAGCAATGTGCTTGCCAACAAGTTCAAGCGCTGCTTCTCTTACTGATATAGCAGAGTCACAAAACCTCCCTTCAACAGCCGTTTGCACCAGCTTGTCACCCAAAACCTCAGGATCGGCTTCTACAATAATACTGACCTGTAACAATTATGCAACACCACCACAAAAAAGATGAGTCTTTTATGAGAATGAAATCCTATATTGTTAATAACAGGACTGCAGGATAATATCGAAACAGATGACAAGGAGAAAGAGGGAGTAGGAAAAGAGAGTAGCTAATAATATATCTATTCATGACATACCGCTTTCATTGCCTTAGCACGAATCACTGGTGAGTTCTCCCTCAGGCTGGCCTGATAATAGGAAGAAATAGAGCAATTCAGTCTAATACTAAAATTATATGAGCAAAGAGCAGTTTCACCAACCAGTAGCACTTGAAGTATCTTGTCAAATCCTCTAGCAAAAGAACTATTTTGTCCCAATGCCAATGTAACTTTTTTCACTGAGTCCCTAGTCAGAAATGATGAAAAGGAAAAAGAATCTCGTAGAATTGCTCTTGATTTCATCCTTGCAAGGAAGTAGAGGAACTTCTGAGGAGAAGCAGGATCATCCTTGTACCAAAGGCAAAGATAAAACCTGCAAGTTAATGTTTACAAAATGTTATGGCACAAAAAAATTTCAGAATTGAAACATTTAGCTTTAGTAACAGACCATCGCATGAAGAGGTGCAGTTCATCTGCGGACCCTGCATCCTGCAAATAATTAAGAAGCATTTGTTGAATAATCTCCTGTTTTGTTACTGAGCCCATAGACCGAGAAGACTTTTTTGAACTGCGATTTTGTTTCTGGCCATCCATGTTTTGGGATTCACAGTGCGTTTTCAATACAAGAAGCTGTTTCTCGCATAAGCAAACCTGACAATCAAAGCTACGAGAAGAAACATCCTGCTCTTGTCCTCCTATGCAATCAAAATGGAATGGCCTATGACAGCCCTGGCATTCAAGAGTAGAAGTTTCGGCTGTTGAATCCAAGCATATAGAACAGACATCTCTGAGATCATTAGCATCACCATCTTCACTGTTCATCAACACCTGCACAATCCAAAAATTTTCCTTCCTACACAGCACAGCATCATGTTTTAACCTTGCAGCAATTGTACCAAGAAGGTCAATGGCCATTGTTCTGGCAGCAATATCTTTCGATTTCAACCCAGCATTTTGAAGAAGTAACACACACAGAACCTGCACAAACATTCTGTGATTATTGAAATCCATGAAGTCAATTCCTAAATAAACCGTGAACAAAGTACCTCTAGAATTGGAGCTGAGGCTGGATACTCCGGTAAGTTCAAAGTAGTGAGCAAATCCATCACAAGATTTTCCATTACTGACTTCAATTCAGAAGCATCCTGATTCTTTGTGCTTGCATATCGCTGAAGAATTCTACTCCAAAAGAGGCAGCAAGATTCTGTAACTGCCTCATGGCATTTGGAAGGGTAATCAGCATCAATAGAAACATCCAGCGAAGGATTTCCAGGGGTCTGCCTCACAACTTCCGGAAGATTTGCACTATAATGGATCAGTTGTATTAATAGAGCAGTGGTTAACTGAATCTGCCTTTGTTCTTCATCCGGAAGATGATAAGTTCTCGGTACCCTCTTAGAAAGTGGCAATTTCAGAAGGGTTTGAAGAGTTTCATCCATCAAATATGACCGATGCTGAGAATACATGTAATAAATCTGCACATTGAATCATGAGCCAAATGAGCGGTTCAGTACAAGAAAGCAAGTATAATACTTTATACAGACACAAAAACATGGTGTGTAAATTTCATTACCCCACCAATTAAGCTGATTGCCTTCAGCTGCAAAAGCTGGATATTATCAACCAAAAGAGTCTGTAAGCTAGTTCTCACAAGTTGTAAAATGCAACTATCTGATAAGCGTTCTATCAACAACAACTGCTTGAGAAAACTGAGAATAGTGCACAACTTCTGAAGTATGACATTCACTGTACCAGACATCCTGCCAGAAGTTGAAGCATAATATGTGTAAATATATATATATATGTACACACATCCAGGAAAAGTTTAAGCATTCTATTTGAAAATAAATTCACAGTACCGGTTTGTTGTTGATTTCCTAACTTTTACACCCTTAGAAGTTCGCCTCTTCTTACTGGCTGAGCCGAAGTCCTCAAACTCATCATCATCTTCATCTATAATCAGCAGTAAGCAATCAAATCACCAAAATGAATAAAAGCTTTGATTTTCTAGAACCAATCAAGTTATGTTTTCAGCTTTTTTCCAAACATATAACCAAACAAATTAACGTTTCCAAATGGGTTCATCTCACTAATATAACCTCACATCAAACTCTCCTCGCAGAAGCACACAAAACATAAAAGAAACACTCAAAAGAAATCTCATTTCCTCTTCAGTGCCAAGCATGAGTTTGACAAAACCACATGCAATAGTAATAAGAATTCAAATAAATATAAGGAATGAGGAGAAATGGCAGCAACACATACCATCAACGGCCATGGTATAATTTGGTTTGTGTAGGGCTCGATATGCGGGATCACATGCAAACATAACATCCAAAATTTGATGCCTTGAAAACTCCAGGATCCTTTCGATATGCTGATGCAAGTAAACCAAAAATACTAACATTTGATGTAATAATTATGCAGCTTCTTCCCACAATATATGCCACAAGTTATACAGAGAAAAAGTTACAGTTTCTCATCGGAGCTTACCTCTTCCTTGTATATCTGTTTAGGCATGTTATCATGAGCCATAATAGCTAAAGCTGCATGAATTGACTCCAGAGAGCAATAAAGGGATGACACCACATCAGCATCCAACTGGAATTTCAACAAAAAAAAATATATATGATAATGATGAATATTGTGGCAGCATGTCATACAAATTAAGTACAACCACAAATCGCTCTTGGCAGCCTAGCAAATGCCACAACAATGACAGCTTTTCAACAATGTCTAGAAAGAAATAGGATATAAAATTAGCAAAATGCTAATCCCCCAAGATAGCCAAAAATACATGTTCCCACCAAGAAACACAACCTTAATATATGATTAAGTTGCCCAAGAGAAAAAAAAGAAAAGAAACATAAGCATCAAAGGTTGTATCATAATAAGATAAAATGAAAGAAAGTCTTCAATCCTGTGAAAATTTTAGCACCTCATCGCCAAAGCTTTAACCTAAATTAATGAAACAAATTCTTACAAAAACAGGGAACCAATAGACTGAGGCTTAACAAAATATAAGTAAAGTTAATTTCTGGCCCAAAATCCACAACAATAAATATCGTTTTAGCAATAAAGTATGGTATTATTACATCTTCTCCACCAACTACACATACATTATTATTGTCACCCATAAATTTTGATATATTATTATGGTGTATCTAATATTCACAATTCATAACTATAATATATATATATATATATATATATATATATATACTTTTATGAATTCTAATTTATCTATAGTTACGAGATACAATATTGTATCAAATTAGAAAAACCGTTCATCTTTCAATATCTCAATTCTCAACAAAGTATATCCGCGGTGTACCCATGATATGATCAGTTAATGAAATGTGATGCTCAAGAGGCAAAAGTTTTTCAGGTATCTTCAAATTGAGTGTTTCAAAAAATTATTACATACACTGAATCATTAAAAGAAATCATAATATCTTTCAGTTGCCATAACTGTGCCTCCTCCTCATACAATGAATTCACAACTACAAGGGACAACCAATCTAGTTTGCAAGTCAGGGGAGATGTATTTCTGCTGGGCCACCTGAGATTTGTGAAGCTATAGGCTGTGATTATAAAAAGGTGAGGAAAGAAAATGCAGCCAAACAGAACTTCAAGAGGTTATTGAGGTTTAGAGACCTAATTGCACAAGTACAATATGGGCATGAGACTAAACAATCACCACATAGATAAACTCTGCCTTCAAATCAAATCCAACATTCATTTCATAGTAAATGCATACTCTGTGCTGTAGACCATTATAACACCAATGGTAGGTATACCATACAGATCCTAAAACAATTATCTAACCATCAAATTCAATCATCTCAATGTCCAATAAGGAAAAGGATTGCCTTTTATCTAAACTAGGAGACAACATAATGAAAATCTTTCTAGAAAACCAGTTCACACAGCACTGTCACAAGCAAGCGCAGATACAGAAAGTACACTAACATAGTTTGTTACCTTTTCACAATCATCAATAGATAGTCCTTCTGCTCTATGAATTTGGTGATCCAGAACTTTTAAAATCCTTGAAAGACTATCAACTGGAACCATATGGAGCAAATTCTTCGATCGAATTGACATGATCTCATTTACTAGAGCCTTAAGATCAGATTGGGTCAATGGTGCCCATTCTGTTTCATCTCTGTCATCAGAAAGAATTTCTGCTCTGCTGCATGTGTCCTCCAATCTTTCACAAAACCGCCCAACAGCTGCATCTGATTAACAATAACAAACTCGACTTCATATTTAAGGATTAGAGGGGGAGCGGAGAGAGGAGGGAGAAAGATCAAAGAAGAAATAGAAACACAAGCTAACCAAATAAATGCACATTGCATGCACAAATATAAATAGAGAGAGAGAGAGAGAGAAACCTTGAGCCTCATGAGAAGCAGGACAAGGAGCTGAAGGTAAGTCCTCTTTTATTCTCTTTTTCACTTTAGGTTTTCTAGAAGAGCTAATAATATCCTGCGATTCATGTTAAATCATTAGAGAGAATAAGAGATCGATCTATCAGTCAAATTGAAATTGCAACATTTTTCCACTGAAAGTGACTAACATTATCAGAAATATGGTCCTGCTGATGACTTTTCGTTCCTAAGGACTCGGTTGGCACTTCATTAGTGACAGGCATGCTCCGTACAAAGGACTTTGATTCAGTCAAATGACCATTGTACATTGACTCCATACCAGGACCTGAGAAACTTGAACAGAACAATGAATAATAAGACAGAAAACTATAGCTTATAACATTGATTAAAACATTATAAAAAGGTGCACATCAGATAACTTGAAGAATAAATGCAATAACAAGCAGGTTATAGAAATCCACATATAAGATTGTATAACAATCAGACGCATAGAAAGAGAGCGAAAACTTAACAGTTTCAAGTTAACAATTTTATTACATGGAAAGATCATATAAATAAGGTGCAACATGGGAGACAGCAATGTAACAATGGCAAGCTCAGAGCTGCCTTCAGCAGACAGACTGATCATATAAAATCTCAAACCAAAATTGTGAAGCCTGCAACAAGCATATTTACTTTAAGGAATTAGACTCATTTGGTAGTTACAAATGAAATAATCAGAAAACTGTGAAATGTTGTATGGAAAGGGGAACGAAATTGATATCAGGACAAACCTAATCAAATGTCATAGATGGCAAGAAATATAAGGAATCAACATTTATTCAACTAAGACAAATCCAAGTAAGTTGAAATAATATGAGTATACAATGAAATCAAAATCGTATTTTCATCAAAGAAAATAGGAAAGCCACCGGGGGACAAGTTTACCTGTAGTAACATACTCAAATGGTTCAGCATCATTTCTCAAAACATCATTGGTTGAACTAATGTTTCCCATTGAGCTACCTGGTCGATGATTTTCTTCATTTTTCAGGTTCCTGTCAATAAAACCATGTAAATTCAATTACACATGTCAACTAAAACTGGTAATTTGATCCAAACTTTCCTCAGAGAAATTTCCAGTTTACTCCAGGATCATTTATGCAATATCTTATGCTTAAAAACATTTGGTACAAAGAACAGACACAAGAGATTGATCAATAAAGATACTACTTCCAGAAAATTCCATCCGATTTGCAGGCAATTGGTTTTGACATGCACAGGGGTTGGAGCCATTATACTTCTCATAATAATCAATTAGTGTTTGATTATTGATCATTTATAGTAGGTGAATTTCATTCATAAGGTTATCACAATCAATATGGCATCTCCATTTTTATAAATGACAACTGACCATCAGTAATACATCTCCCTCCATATGTTCATATAACTACAGTAGAGACTTGGGCACTTGCAAAATCAGCATTTCTCTCAGCTAGGAAAATAGGTAGCATTTCTATGATGAATTATTTATCAGGCTTCAAGGTAAGTGATTGGCCTAGAGTTGATTGCATTTTCATTCTTCCAATGGTCTTAAGGCATAGCTGTAATAATCATTTCAACATTTCCACCGAAGTTTTCTATTGAGGAATTGACAGAAAGTTCATTGGCTTGTTGGTTGGCCATGATTTTCACTCATTCCTTTCCAGGAAAGACATAATAATTAGAGATTCAGGCATGTTTAATGAATCCATTCTCGGTGACTTGATCAGCATGCAGAGATATAACATGCATTCTTCTAAAAGAACTAGCTACAAACCGAACGTGTTGTAGCGTAATGGTACCCCTCACCCTAAGTGGGTAAGAGACACAGGGTTGAACCCTCCCCAATCCCAATTTAATAAATTTAACTTACAATTTTAAAAATTAAAAAATAAAAAAGGAACTAGCTGCTAACTTTTAAGAAGTAAATTCAAACTTAGGGCTGCAAAACAAAATTCGGTCAACCAAAAACATAAATAAAAAATATACCAAATGTGGTAGTCAAACTTGTTTCTTTTTTAATGTCTTGTTTTATTATATGCTAAGCAACTATTCACAAAAAAAAAAATGGAAGGGGACAAATAAAGCTATAACAGCACTGTTTGACGAATAAAACTACAATAATACTTCTAATTTATTGCTTTAAAGAGTTATCATAAAGTGATATAACGTTTTTTTTTTTTCTTCTAATTCAGGTTGGTTTCATTTGGTTCGCTGAATAATAAGCACCATATACATGAAGCGTGGCAGTGTCAAGCTAAATATAGTAAGTACCCCGTTTGGAGAGAGAGATAGAGAGATGCACGGTAGTATATGTGAAGAAATATAAACTTTAAAATTTATAACAATTCTTGTTTCATATTTCGCTAGTCTAACATATCCAAATCTTTTTTTTTTTGAGAAATTGTCATGCAAATTCATTCAAACTTCCTATGCGCATTTTACGTAATCCCACGAAATAAACATGTCCGTTAGGAGAATATACAGAAGGAGACCAAAAAAAGACTTGCTAACGTTCCTAATTTAAAAAATTCCTGAAAATAATTCCAAGCCAAATCACAACATCATACGCAACTATCAGTTCCATAGCGTAACCAATGATCACCATTAACTAACTAACTAATTAAAGCACCACAAGTCAAACACAACAACAAAGTCCGACACTAAGAAACGAGCTTACAGGTAAGAAACGTCGGCATTGCGGAGGAGATCAGCAACCTTGGCCGAAACATCAGCGCTACTGGAATTCCACCTCGCAGAGCCGCCGCTGTTGTCGAATAAGCGAAGTTCCTGATCCAGAGAGCCGCAGAACACGGGGAGCGACGGCAGCGGCAAGCACGGCGCCACCTCCGAGTGAACTGTATTCGAGAGGCCTATGCCCCTGTGGACAGCCTCGAAGTTGCCTCCGCCGCCGGGATTTGACATCGAGAAAGCGAATTGAGCGAACAAACTAGAGAATTGCTATCCAATTTGGGTTTCGAAAATTTAGGGGAAAAGGAGACTAGCCCTAGAGAGAGAAACGGGGAGGAGAGAGATTGACAAATGGCGGGGAAAGTTAATAGAAAAAATTGGGATTTTTTTTGGCCAGTGAAAGAAGCAAGCAGATCGACTCTACGCTGATAATTTATATGTCGTGGTAAAAATGAAGTCCAACTTGGTACGACGTGTGTCTGTGTGTGCTGTGTACGACGTCGTATGCAGGCGTGAAACTTGTGAGCGACGCTTTACAGTTATAGCCTCGCCGCCGTATATTTTCTTTTACGCTGCTTTGGTAGTTGTAAAAAATAAATTTAACTGACATTTGAATAGTTTAGCCGTTAAATTTATTAAAACATTAATACATTTAGTTGCAAGTTTTAATATATCTGCAAGTTACATAATGCACAGAGGCGGATCCATGTAAGGGTTTGGGGGGCTTTTTTAGTATCATGATCCGGTTTTTTTAGTGATTCGATTTTTTATTGGTATAGCCCCCTCTTGTAGAAGAAAAAATGGATTAAAATAAGGACAAAGATGATATAAAATAATTGAAGTTAAGGTGAAGCCGAGAAAAAAGTTTCAGCCCCTCGAAAAAAAATTCTGGATCCGCCACTGATAATGCATATATTATAATCTACTTTTGAATTGGGCGTATTATAATCTTTGCACAGTTTGAGTAATTGAAAGTGTTTTAGTTTAATATTTTTTTGAATGATTTGAATTGGTTAATAAAATATAGGAAGGCTGGATCCTTTTTTTTCTCTTTTTAATATATATATATATATAGGATCGTGAAATAAAAGTTATTTATCTTAAAATGTTAATAATATTTTATTAATGGGAGGGTCTCATGTTAGGCACGTCTAAACGGTTTAGGCTAGTTTTATCCATTAACCCAACTCAAACTCATCTAATATATCTTAATTGGGGATTAATAAACCCTATTTGTGATTGGTGAACCTATTTGGGTATGGATAAAAGTAAAACATGTCTAAACCGTTTAGGCGTGCCTAACGCAAGTTTTTGCCTTGATTAATTAGTATATTATGCTTGTTTAATTGTTATGTTATGTTTCGTTAAATTGCATAACCACTCGCTTCAAAATGAATGCATGTCAATCTTAAAATTTTAATCTTGACGGTGCTCAAAAAAAAAAAATTAATCTTGACAATTGATCCATCAAAATGAATGGTCTATTATTTATTCATGTATAGTATATTCTAATCTATTAGCATATGATTCATTCTCTCTCTCTATTGAATGCCGGAAAAATATTAAGAAACATGTTTTGGTTTTGAATTTTGATGAAATATCGAAAAATTTGGTCAATTGTTTGTATGAAACTAGGTTAAAAATGATCATAGAATTGTAAACTCATATAGAATGAGAGTTGTAATAGTTTATGTTCGGTCAGTCAAATACTTTAAGACACGGAAAACCAACAAATAAATTATCAAGTTTAAACTGAGTTCTATAACTAATGCAAGTTGACAATTATGAGAATAATAAGAAGAAACACATTAAGTAACAACTAATTCAGTTGAAGAAAATGACCATATCAATTGGCTTAACTGTAATGAATATATTATGAACAACTAACTCATTCAGTTACGAGGATATCTCAGCAATTCAGTTGAAGAAATGACCAACTAACATTCGGAGGAACCGACAGTTGAAAGAGAGACGAATGATGGACAACTCTAAATATAAGATTAGTTGTTGGAACTATCAATTTATATTTTACGTCAATTAAGATGTCTCATCTAGATATGTAAAAATAAAAAATATACAATAAGTGGAGTGTCAATGTTCACCTACAAAAAGTACAAAGTGTTATTGACAATTTATAGCGGTGCAATTTCAAATGAGGATTATATATACTCCGTTACAACATCAGATAACGAGGTCGGAGTATCTCAAATAGCTATTTCATAAGGTTGAATATAGAGTTACCCGTAAGTCAAAGATCACTGTAAAAATTACACATAAATTGCAGTAAAACAATGGCAAATAAATTTATAACCAAAGTCAAACCCAAGAAAATTGTATGGGAAAATTATCCTATATACTAAGTGCAATTTCAAAGTTCATTGTTTGAGTAATCAGAAAATGGATTTGGTTTTACAAATATAAAATCAAAGACATAATTTAAAGAGGTTTTAAAAGAAAATTTAAAGAACACCGATTACAGGGCAAACAATCCAATCAAAACACATGCAAGATCAATTAACACTAGAAAATCATAATAAAGCACTAAATTTCTTAGTCAAACAAGTATAGCATATGCTATTATTATGTGTGTATTTATTTTTTAGGTATCAACAACATACTAGTAGTAATAATCAACCTCAATAAAACACCAAATTTGATCCATGCAACCAATTTTTTTGACATAAATCAATTATATTAATTATTTATTCATATTACCAATTTTCTCCTATCGATCTTTAAATTGATAACTATACACCAATATTTTAATAGTTTTAGATACAACTAATAAAACACATGCAATTTGAGTTGATTAATATAAATATGAATTCAAGATTGTTGTTCATAGTCATATAACTCGCAAGGGTTTATATTCACTCATCGCAGGTAGAAAACAAAAAGTTACATATTATGAAATTGCATAAAGTACTTACAAGAAAATAAAGGGAAATTCAGTTATCATACTCTTTAGGAACTCCAAAAAATTAAAGACCGAGTGAAAAATAAAACATAAATTACAAGGCTACTTATACTAGTTAAGTGATCCCCAGTGGGCTTAAACTTTAAATAAGTGACTTGTTGTACAATTATGAGCCCATAATTCGGATTTGACTAAAATCCCATATTCTGAACGCGTGCGTCGACCGACATGGGGCGCGTCGGTCGACATAGACATTTTCACGTCGGCCGATGTGGGCCATATTCGTCGAAACAGAGAACTCTCGATTTTGTCACTTTTATACGCTTAGTCATTTTTTTGTTCAGAACCTAAAAAAAAAACAACATAACAGGTATAAAACCTTATGCACTAACTAATGCATAATAAATAATTATAAAGTAACTAAAATTAGATAAAACATTATAAAATAATATAGATAAGTGAGTGTTTTTACGAGCTTATCAATCCACAATACAATTTCCATTACTTAAGCGCTCGGCTCTCCGTGCATCTCTAGCACGAAATATCTGTCAGTCTCTATGAGATCATCATAATTGTTTAACAATATATTCTACATGACATTACATATCCGTATAATCAGCAACCGCAGTCTACATTCTTGAAGAGAACTAAAATCTTCATCTCGTGCATCAAATAAATATTACAATCACCGACTGACAAAAGAGTCGACATTGCAAGTCGTATTCAAGTATTGTATGCAACACATGTTGCACAAAGAAAAACCTAGCACTAGAAGTGTGGTAAAATTCAACAAACCGTTGTACGTGTGGACAAAGGTAGAAGATACTTTCTGTTTGAGAATGGAAAAAATGTAAAAAAAATTAAATGAATGTGTACAATTAGAGTATTGTATGCAACACATGTTGCACAAAGAAAAACCTAGCACAAGAAGTGTGGTAAAATTCAACAAACCGTTGTACGTGTGGACAAAGGTAAAAGATACTTTATGTTTGAGAATGGAAAAAATGTAAACAAAATTAAATGAATGTGTACAATTAGATTTAGTAAATTTTTGTTTGCGGATAGTGAAATGTGAATGTAATATCAAATTTGAATTCAAATCACTATAATTTGGGTCTCTCTTCTTACCCTTTTCAGTGTTTTTTTTTTTTTTTCATTTCAAATTTCAAAACTAAACGATTAATCTAAATTGTCGATGTATAACTGTTAAACCAACTTATAATTGTTTATCTGCAATTTACTTTTTCTAGGACATAACATAACTTAGTATGAATTATGATCTCACTCAATTATACTCGAACACACTCTTTTTTGTTTTCTCCCCCCCCCTTTTCATGCTATCTCTAATCTCCAAACAATCACAGATTGCTCTCTTTACTTTTTCCCCGGATATTGTATAATTCTTAATTTAGTTTGATGTTTAGTTTTATGCCAATACGTCCACTTTTAATTTGTACAAATCCCCAGTCACAATACCTCACAACTTAGTTTTTTAAATTGAACAATAATAAGGGTTGAACAATAATAAGGGTAAATTGGGGAAAATACCCTAAATTATTGACATTTTCGGAAAAATACCCCAATCTATTTTCATAAGTTAAAAATACCCCAATCTTTACTTTTATTTATGAATTATACCCTGGTCTATTGATATTTTGGGAAAATACCTCATTGTATTATCATTAGTTAAAAATATCTCAATCTTTAATTTCGTTTATAAATTATACAAAAACGATAAATATTATTGGCTCACACAAATATGACAGTAAAAAATAACTATCATCATCCGTGTTAAATTTAATGTACTAAACAATCAATAATTGCTATGTACTCCCTCCGTCCCAAGTAAATTGTCCACATTTCCTTTTTCGTCTGTCCCACAATATTAGTCCACTTTCCTAAAATAGCAAATTCTCTACACTCATCAATAAAATATTCATCCCACTAACTCTCACTACCACTCACATGCATAAGTTATCGTGCCCGGTCAAATGTGGACAATTTGACCGGGACGGAGGGAGTATTCAAATACATTTATCTTCTGAAAAGTTTTTAAAACTTCATATTCTGCT
Source organism: Plectranthus barbatus (assembly GCA_026898455.1). NCBI lineage: Eukaryota > Viridiplantae > Streptophyta > Magnoliopsida > Lamiales > Lamiaceae > Plectranthus > Plectranthus barbatus. The sequence continues at coordinate 103,682 of JAPKLW010000725.1, forward strand.
CTTTTTTTGTTTCCTTCGGTTGCTTGAATTCCATATTTTTTGTTCTCTCTCAATGTGTGTTATGATGTGTGATCTGGTATCGAAATGTATGCACCTTCGTCTGGATTGAACATTACACTAACCGAAGGAAAAAATAAAAAAAAGTTGAACATGAAGTTTAAATACTTTTCAAAATATATAGAAAATATTACTTGTTTAATATATTAAATTTAATATGGACGAAGATAGTTGTTTTGATTGTCATCTTTGTGTGAGCCAATAATATTTCTTATTTTGGCATAATTCGTAAACGAAATAAAAAATTGGGGTATTTTTAATTAATAATAATACATTGGGGTATTTTTTCACAATATTAGTAGATCAGAGCATAATTCATAAATAAAAGTAAAAATTGAAGTATTTTTAACTTATAAAAATAAATTAAGGTATTTTTCCGAAAACGTCAATAATTTAAAGTATTTTCCCCTATTTACCCTAATAATAATCAAAATAGTACATTTTGTTGTAATGGATTGATTGTTGTTTTTCTTCTTTCAATTACTCCATTATCATCTTCATCGTGTTGTCTTAAATTGTCAAAATTTATTATTTGTGCAGCATGCATTGAAAAAATAGCCTAACTCCTGAAAACTCACATAGCTTGAATTTATGCAGCAAACTCTTTTTTGATGAAATTATTGGTAACGAAAACATGAAATAGAATAAATTATAGGAAGCATATCATAAATAACTAAACTTTGTATACAATTGTGATGTAAATAAAATAAAAGTTAAAAATTTATACTGATCATCTAAAAACACTCATATATACAAATCGTGAGCATGTGTTATCATAAGGTACTAAAAATAACTAAATTTAACTTACAATTAATATTATTTTACTACACGAACATGTGAGCACTTTAATACATGTTCGTGCTGGACATTAAGCACTCGTTTTGATTCACACGAGTACATAATAGCAATTGAAACAATTTAACTAGTGAATATGTTAATTACCAATCATTTTTCTTCAACAAAATACATATTTTTTTAGAGAAAAGCAAAATATAATATTTAAATATGTATTAATATATTTCTACGGTCCCGGTTAATTAGTTCCATATTAATTAAGCAGTGGATACTATAATTAGGGTGCGTTTGATTGGTGGGTTTCGGAATCAAGGAATGAGAATGATTCCGAAACCCACCGTTTGGTTAATGAATATGGGAATGGGGGATGAGATTGATTCCCAAATATCCATTCCCCTCTAAGTTGGTGGGTTTCATACCCATTCCCAAATTCAATCCCAAAATGATTATATTTTTATTTTATAAGATTTTGTAATTATTTTTTATTAATTATTATATACTCCAATATTTTTCAATATAATAATTTATAATATTATTAATATTATATATATATATATATATTAATAAATTAATATATTTATAATAATATTAAAATAAATGGCGTTATTATATTATTATTATGCATTAATTAATAAATAATATTATTGAAAATATATTAATTATCATATATACAATAATTAATAATATTATTAATCTTATTATTTATTTCTAAGATTTTATTTCAAATTATTTTATTATTTATTTTTATAATATATTATGATAATAATATTATTAAACAATCTTTTATTTTATCTATATTTTATATTTTATAAAATAGATAATAAATTATTTATTTTTAATATAATAAATATTTTTATTTTATTAGTATTAAATTAATTATTATTTATATAATATTTTAATTATTTTCTAAACCTTTTAACTTAAAAAAATTCATCAGAATTGAAAATGATTCCCAAATCATCTCATAAACCAAACACCAAGAATTGAGAATGATTCCCAAATCTAAACCCATATCCATTCCCTTTACTATCAAACCCATACCCATAGTGATTGACGACAATACCAAACGCCCCCTTAATATTTGCGAGTGTAGTAAAATTAATATTTTATTAATAAATTTACAAAATTTGCCATTTTAAGAAACATAACTAATACGAAGACAGACGAAAAAGAAATACGAGACTAATATAATGGAAAAGGAGAGAATATATTGATTTATAAACCCCACTTCCACAGCGCACCTAGCGGCCACATTTATTCCAAAGATATCATTATCATCCCTCTCTCGAGCGCGCAAACCCTAACCCTCTCCTTCCGCAGCACTGACCGTAATCATACTTCCATCCCCAAACATTAATATTTATCCCGAAATCCCAAATTCCACCGGATTGGAGGGCATTGCCTGATGACTGTTGATTCATCTTTTTGCATTTTTTGAGTGGATTTTTTTTTTGCTCGATCAATTTTAGTTAAAGATGAGTCAGCCGTCGGAGCAACACTCTGCTGAGCACGGTATGGTACATGCTATAAATTCACGGTGTATCGAACTTATTCATGCTAAATCTCACTTCATGATTTCGTTGTTGCTGTGTTTGCGCGACGGCTTCATTGTTTTGTCATGCAGCTAATGCAGCAAAGGGGGTGGAGGTTTTTGTTGGTGGGTTGCCTCGGAGCACTACCGAAGAGAAAATCAGCAAGGTATAATTATTCGTTTTTTGTGACATACGTGTGCTGGGTTGGTGTTTTTCGGAGTAATGAAAACCATTTATTCTCTCAGGTATTTTCTGATTGTGGTGAAATTCTGGAAATTCGAATGATAAAGGATCAGAAAGGCAATCCGAAGGTAAATTTACATGCTTCCTCGTTTTTATCGTTGGTTGATGATTTTTACCCAATCCACCGTTTTTCATTGTTACCATATGAAAAGAAGGTATAACGAGACAAGTACATTCTTCTTGACTTTGCTTTTTTTTTTTTTTTGCATGATATGTGGCAGGGATTCTGCTTTGTAAGGTTTGCAACGAAAGAAGCTGCAGCAAAGGCTGTGAGGGACAAATCTGAAACTTTGGTGAGAGTTTAACCTATACGAATGTTATGTTCTGTGGGTGGGTGGGGGATCCTTGAAATGTATCAGCTTATGTTGTCTGCTCAACATTGTTTGAATCTTTACAATAACCAGGAATTTGAATGCAGATTATGGCCGCTTGATTAATATTACTCGATGGGCGTTTAACATTGAGTTAAATGCATATTCTGATTTTCATTTTAATGATATTAAAACAAATATATTAATTTTCATTTTGATCACTTCATCATTCACTATCCTAATAAATCATTTTTGTGTGAATTGCAGAATATCAAAATAGCTGCATAAAAGACAACGTCGCATTTATGCTAATTATTATTACCTTTTAGTTACATTATAATGCTGAAACTGATGCAGGAGATTCTTACGTGGCATTTAGTTTTCGGAAAAGATGAGCTTTCCTGAACTGCCAAAACAATATCTTTAGTCTAAAACATGCATGTCCTTTGTGCGAACCTTAAAATTTGTGCATATTTTTTCCTTTTTTTTCCCCTTTTTTTTCCGCTTATCTAGTATTTCCTTTTGTTGATTTTCCAGCTAGATGGGAAGAAGATTGGGGTGCTTCCATCAAGTGAGCAAGACACTCTATACATCGGAAATCTAAACAAAGGTTTGTTTCGGTAGTGCTGTAGAGAAAAGGGAAAATTATACTCTCTATACTAGTATACTTACCTTTGAGCTCAGTAATGAAAATAACCTAACCTTTTATTAATAGCATATTAGTACACGTCCTTCCTGAATTTTCATAAATTTAATGCCACATCAAGTTTCCAGAGTCTCAAACGAGACGTGGCTTGTTGGGATGCTACATGGAAAGTCCAAAATAAGAAAAATCTGTAGGAAATGAGTTTGTTCGTTGCAACAAACTGCAAACAATGTTGTTTTGATGTTAAAAAATACGAAGGGATTTCCATTTCATTAGCCAATTGGAAATTATTACCATTTTTTCAGTTTACACTTTACAGTTCACCCACTTTGTTTTGTTCAGACTTCATTAATAGCTATTACCAGATTAGCAAATTGGTCATAATTGCAATCATTTCCTAAATTGATGGCTGAAGCTAAGACCTTTAAAGAATTAGCTAATAGCAAAACTGTTTGTTTTTATCCGGGCCATTAGACCATAATTTTTTGACCTGCATTTGTCATTTACTATCCTTTCTGGCATATGTTTTCTATTTTTTTTTTGTCTGGTGTTAAATAAAGAAACAAAATATACAATACTTAGGTCCTAGTCTTAAAATGCGAGATGCGAGGTGATGCAATGAGGCCCCAAAATCTGATGCGATGATGGGAGATGCGAATGCGAGCGCATCAAGGATGCGATGCGACCTCTTTAACGTAGTAATTTATCCAAATATAATATCATGAACATAATTTTTGTCGTATTATATATATATATATATATATATATATATATATATAAATCCTCTCATATCCATCAGATCTAAAAAAATCAATGGATGATATTGAATTAAGCAACAACTAAAACGCAATGAAGCAACAAAATAATCAAGCAACAACTAAAGCACAATCAAGCAACGACCTGAATGCAATCAAGCAATGCCGTGAATGCAATCAAGCATCTTTCTCATTTTCTCACGTTAAGAGTTTTCTCACT
>JAPKLW010000725.1:108340-127953 GCA_026898455.1 Plectranthus barbatus
TACACACACACACACACACACACACACACATACATATTTACAGAGTTATTGAGCAAAATGATAAGTAACATGAAAACATTTGAAAAGATTATATATTAATTAATTATACATCGTGAGTTAAAATGAAAAAGAAAAAATGGCTTCCTTCATTCCTCACTTCGCAGCCCGGCAGCATCACACATCATCTTGCATCGGCCGCATCAGCAGCGCATCAGGGAACCTGAGCGCATAAGATGTTTTGATGCGACAAGGCATATGTGATGCACGTATCACCCCCCCGATGCATGCATCAATGCACACATTTTAAAACTAAAACTTAGGTAGCTATTTATTAGTATGAATAGTGTGCACAAGTGTTACTTCATGGATATATTTGGTCTTCACATAATATTGTCTGGAGATCAAGTCATTGGAGTTGATATTCTGTCTATAATATCCACTCTCTAATGCCTACACGGAGTGCATGGTTCTTTTGGGTCAACAATATTGTGATGTCCATTTCCTTCATGATGGACTTGCTGATCTCCACCTCCATTCCTTCACATTTTCTTCTGATGTGATTTGTTTTACTTTTGTCCTGTATTCAAGCCTGAATTGTTTCCTTTGTTTCAGCCTGGTCTGCTGATGAATTTCAAAGAAGTGTGCTCCAGGTATACTTTTTTATTTTATGGGTTTCTTGCAGAAATTTGTATAATTTTCTGCAGTCACTAAATTCACATTTGGGGTGGTTGATTATTTTCTTTGTATGTGCTACAGGTTTTCCCGGATATTGAATCAATTGATCTTGCAATTATTAAAGACGCGCCGCCGGGTCAAAAGCAGCGAAACCGTGGTTTTGCCTTTGTCAAGTTTTCCTCCCACGCTGTAAGTTTTCTTTGCATTCTCTTATTTATTCTCCTAGTTAAAGTCTAGATATGCCATAGTTTCTAAGTTTGTGGTGAGAAATTAAGACTCTCTTGTTGCGTCTTAAATCATACAGGATAGAAGCACAGGTTGGTGGTTTTGATTCTCAGTTCCAGCATCAATTGCTGTCCTATTTGTTACTGAAAATCCTCATAAACACTTGCATAATATGCAGAAAATGATGTCTCAAATTTAACCAAAGCCTTAAAAAATTTATACTGTTTACAAAACTGGAAATGGTTGGAAAAATGTACCAATTAAGATTTCTTAAAAGAACGGTACTGCCGTTATGCATGTTTTGCAATCTACACTTTCATCTCAAACTTGTGGCATCGCTAATGATGCTCATTTTGAACAAATATGCAATCGAATTGAATCCCATATTAAAATATCTCATCTTCTTCACCTGAACTGCTCCTTCTCTTTGTTACAGTATGAATGCTTATGCAAGAAATCGTTATTATATGCAGCCAAGTTAAATAAATATTCCATTTCTTCGTACCAAACACATTTTTATTTTGTCACATCGAACTTTTCAAATGACATTGAAGAAATTTGAAAAGGGAAAACTCCCAAAAGTCCTCAGAAACCCAGCTCAATCATTGAATCTACTTGCTGGCTAATGGATAAAAAATATCCTCTAAGCTTTCATTTGTAAAAGAAGTGTACATCCGTTTGAATCAATATTTTTCGGTAATTGGTAAGTTTATCATAATTGTCAAAGATATGAAGTAAAACTTATAATCATATTTCCAAACCTATGTGTGTGCCCCTTTGTCATAGTCTGTATGTGGCCTGAATTGACGAACTATTATCTTGGACTGTGGCCTGACCAACTTCTTGTTTGGTTTATGATGATCATGACTATTATATTTGTATTCATTTCTTCTATACTTCAATATTCTTTTGTTATTAACTATTGTAATTAATATAGATTATTGATCGTTGTTTCGGTCATGAATTAAAATCTCTGCTCCCCGAACTCTCATTTTCTTGAATCTCAAAATCATCCTTCATTTATTGTTATAATCATTGAGTTCTCTTGGTTTTAATTCTCTTTGTTTTTTTTTTTTTGACAAGATGATTCCTGCACTCCATCATTGCCAATCACAATATCATGCTCCCCTTTTAAAATATGGACAGATGATGCTTAGCTAAAGAAATACTGATACTGCTGAAAGCCTTTACAACTGCCCAACCATGAACTGTTTTTGCAAAAAATTGCGTGCCTGTAATGTCCTAGAATGATCAAGAGATACCAGTGCTCTTTTTACAAATCCTGTAATGTCCTAGAATGATCAAGAGATACCAGTGCTCTTTTTACAAAGCCTGGTTCCTCCTTACTTAGCATCTATCTTGTGCCCATCTCAAATATAACATCTTGGTTGGTGTCTTATCCTTGTTGATTCCCGCCTCTTTCAGGTGGGAGATTTTCTGTAAGAAAATGAAAGAAACCCATAGACATGATATAAACTCTCAACAACTTAAATTGAACAACTCTAATTCTTGCCTCTGCAATATTAAATTAAACAATTCTCCTGCCACTGTTGATATGCAATCTTTCATCAATTCTGCAATAGTTCTAATTAAAGCAGAGGCAATGAAAAAACAAATGAAACCATTCTCTATCAGAAATTGAAGCTACCCTCTTCAAAATTCTCAATCACAGGCTGCTTCACGTGCTCTACGGGTGGGCTCGCAACCAGATTTTCGTCTTGGAAATTTGCACCCATCTGTTCAGTGGGCAGAGACTGAACCTGAAGTTGATCCAAAAGAACTTGCTAAGGTTCGTACTCAATGTTTATGTAAATCATAGGCTTACTAACCTTTTAGAATATATTGATGCATCTTATAGTCCACTTGTTTATTTTCAGGTGAAAGTTGCCTTTGTCAGAAATCTGCCTGCTGATGCTGAGGAGAGTTATTTGAGTCAATTGTTTGACCCTTATGGCAAGGTCTTTACATTTTCTTGCTTTAGTTTGGCTTTTTTAATATATTACACTCACTTACGGAACATGTTATGCAATCATCTTTCAGGTGGAGAAAGTGGTGGTGTCCAAAAAAGGTAGCTCCTCCGTTGGGTTTGTTCATTTCACTAGGAGATCTGTAAGTCGGTCTACGTTTGTGCATTTGTCCTTTCTGTTTATTATGGTTTTCACTGATTCTATCCCTTTCTGTTGTTATGCATAATGTTTTCAACATCTCACATTGTATGCAGCAGTGATGCGTTCACATTCATGAATGCTGAGAACTATGTATGTGGTTATGTATTATTTAAAACTTTAATCTTCTTAGTGCCGCTGAAGCTAATGAGAGAGGTTCCAGTTCATAATATCAAATTATGGGTGCTGCAATGCTTGTTTTTTTCTAGACAAATGCTTACTGATCGCTCTCTCATAATAGAGCTGTTTATGCATAGCCTGTCTTATTTAATCCCTTGTTATTTGCATACCTTCTTTCATGAGTTTGGGGTAATTATGGGACTGTTGAAGAAATCCGCTTTCTGGACATTGGGTTCTGGTGTTTCAGACTATTATAATTGTTTGCGATGTAAGTTCTGAATATAGTTGTTGAGCTGGTAGCATATAGTTTAAGGACTACAAAATTGCAACAAACCGGATATTATGTCCAAGTTAACACGATGTATGAACTAAAATTATTTCTGGTGAGTCAATCTTATACACCATTATTTAATCAAACAACTAGATTTGTACCCTACTACCATTGAATCTTGATGCACATATAGGGGTAACAATACTTACCCACTTACCAGTCGTCCCATTTTGTGTGCTGATTTTTCACGTTGATATCTAATAATTGTATGATTGATTGCTAAACTAAAAGTTCCTTAGTATGCTATTTTCAAAGAAAGCAGGTATAATTTATGTTTGTGTCATCTATCCTGTCTGTATGTGGTTCATAAGCATTTCAGTCTTAAATCAGGACAACAACCAAGATATATGATCAAGTCTTATTAGTTTTCCTAGCTCTCATATCTCAATCCATGACTTGTCACTGGTTAAGTAGTTCCACTTTCAGCCTCAAGATTCTATTAATTCTTTGCGCAGGATCTTGATAGAGCTGTTGACGAACTGAATGGAAAATTAGTCGGAGGACCTAAGGGAGGCCAAGTGTGCACACTCCAGGTAATCAAAAGTACTTTAGAAGCTCTCAGCAGCTTGTAATCTGGTATCTGATATTGTGTTCCTTTTCTAGTCTAGTCTTGATTGTCCTGGTTAATATATTATTTTTAGCATGTCTTTGAAGAAACATCTTATATTATTTTCAAAAACAGGTTGAAGTTGCAAGACCTATGGAAAAAAACAAGAAGAGAGTTCGTGAGATTTCAGAAAATAGTTCTACTATTCACGACAGTCCCAAAATCTTAAAATCAAATATTCATCCTAGTTCCCACATCTCGAGGGTAAACACATCTCTATATCAATTATTTTTGTTTACACTATTTATGTTTTCTTGGTGTTGTTCCCTAAATATTGAGAGTATACTGAATTCAATGTCAAATGTGATAATTTTCTGTTAGTGATAATACCTGAAAATAATAGCTAATTGTTGGTATGCAATTGCACCATAAGAGATAGTATGTAAACCCCATTTTTTGCTGCTAAAGCTTGAAAATGGCTTGGTCTGGATAATCTTGCTGATTGTGATACCCAAAAAAGAAGGCATTGTTTGATTGCATTACTCATATTGATGTTTTTGGTGTGGGGAGGCTCCAAAACTTTCCTTCACAGAAATTTCTATTTCTCTTGCTCGGTGACATCTTATTATTCTATTTTCTTTTCTTGGTCACGAGTGATTCATATATGCTGAAGAAGGAGCTAAAGTAAAGTAGGCTGATCTGTTCCTTCTGTTTCAGCTTTCTCTTATTGGAAACCATTTATTTATTGAATCTTGTGCTTATTTGGATGTCTTTTTTTAAACAATATTGAATACATTAATTTAAAACTCACACACCCAAATGTCCCCAATGTATCTTAAACCCATGACCTCTTGGTCACATGCAAGACACTTTCACCACTGTGCCCCGAGTGGGGGTCATTGGGATGTCATTTGTATAGTAATAATGTTACCTTTATTATCCATGACATGTTTCAATTGACTTACAGGAATTGGTGCCTGCTGACCCTTATGAGGATGCCGTAATAGCATTGCCTTTAGCTGTTAAAGAGCGCTTGCTTCGAATCCTACGACTTGGAATTGCAACTAGGTTTGATGTAAGTTCGAGTTGCTGCAAACAGTTTTATGACTGGTAGTGCAAAATAATAATTGAAGAACCAAACTAGTATCTACCTTCTTTCAGTAAAACACATTTAATATCTCTTATCTGAATCTAGCTAGTTAAAGCGCACTCAACCAAATCATCATTATTATTGATTCGAAGTTTATTGAATTTTTATGATGTTGTAATTGTATCAAAGTGAATTGATTTCACAATTAAAACATGAGAGATCTTGATTGAAGTGTTCAAATTGAAATTTGATAAGGATTTGAAGAAAATCTTGATTGCACACTAATTTTGTGGGTGAAAATTCATCTATTAGAGAAAAATATGACACATTTTGCACGATTTGTATATGAAAAAGCCAGGTGCAGCTACAGTTGTTATTGCATCTGCATCTCGCTTGAAATATAACTGCAAGTTCTCATAATTTCCTTGTCTGTTGACAGATTGATGTCAATAGTTTGCGCAGTCTCAAGGAATTACCGGAACCAATTGCCATATCCGTGCTTGACCAGGTTTTTAATAGATCTGTATAGTTACTATGATTGATGCTTGTTTTTCCTAGCAAGAAAAATGTACTATTCATTATTGTATAACTTTGAATTTCGGCAGTTCATTTATTTTCTTCCATCGATTTTGTAGTTCATGATATCAGGATCTGCTTCACAAAATAAGTCAGCATACCTAGCTGCTGTGATCTCTAAAGTATGCATCTTTACTATTGCCTAATGGTTTCAAGTTCTGTTGCCTTACATTTCATTAAGCCATATCTTTTCCCCGATGTAGCACCTAGTTGATAAAGTGGGACCGGATCAGAGATTGGTCAGTTTGTTGAGAGCCGAGGAGAAACCTAGGAACGAACACATGCTACTTGACTACTCGCATCATCTGTCATCTCCTGTTGCTGGTTCCTTTGCTTCTCATGCAGACTCTGCTGTGCCTAGGTATGTTTTCTGGCTTGTGGTATGAAAGCTCGATGAATATTCATTTTTGCAGATAGCATAAACTTTAGAGTTAATTTTCAGGCCCGACATTTATGCACCACATCATTCAACGCTACTTCGGGACTACCCTTTATCGAATCGAACGATGATAGGGAGGGCTGACGAGAGAGGTTCTTATTTATCAAGTCGATCCCTGTACGGACCCGAAAGCATCACTATCCCAAGAACCATGACCATGGAAGAAGGAAGTAATCCTCGATTCGAGGCAGCTGAATCTTATGGCAGGATTGGACTGAGACCCGAGGAGCGGCATCTATCTCCTCCCCAACCGCCCAGTTCATCCACTCCATCTTATGCCAGATTGGATCCAAATCTGAGTTCCGACATTAGAGCTGTTGCTGGCCATCAAGCGCCAGCTCCCGGGTCTGCACCTGCACCTCGGCCTCAGATGAGGTTCGATCCGTTCACGGGGGAGCCCTACAAGTTTGATCCTTTCACCGGCGAACCAATTATTCATCCAGGCAATTCTCAACGCCAGTTCTGAGTGTTGCATCGGTTGTTTGGGTTTGGATTGTCAAATGCTATTTTTTATTTAGCTGGCAGTGCTGTGGATGCTCAGCTCTCAGTAAACGTTACTGCCTTGTTTTTTTGTTTTTTTTTTTCAATTTTGTCACCGTAATAATTTCTTTGCGTAGCTTTTTTCATAGCTTTAGCAAACAATTCACATTTGTGACTTTCATTTCAGTATAATATTTTCAGCATTCTACAATTATTTTCATAGTGGTTAAACATCCCAAATTTCTTATGACCATGAAAGCTGCGTGTGCTCCTTGCTCTAAGAGATTGAGTTTCAATTTGGTAAAATTTTATTCATACCTTCATTTTTTTTGTTTTTGGAGAATTGTCGATGAAAGATGATTTGTCAATGTAAGATCCAAAAGATCAAATAATTCTTAATTCAGGATCTGATTGAAAATTGTATATCTTTCGTCCCGGATAAAGAATTTTTGTGATTTTTTCAGATCTTAAATTGAGAATTAATTTTTTGGGTCATGAATGTTCCTGAATTGATAGAACTCTAATATTTAACTTGTTGAATATTCTGCAATTATGACCAAACTTGTATTACACAATGCATGATTAATTTATAGGATAAGATAGAAGCACAAACATTCCAAACCACAAAAAAGTTGATTCCACCATCGATATAAAGCACATTTGATTCGACCATCAATATAATATTACCACATCAGCACGTGTGTGTTAGGTGAGCAAACTATTCCTAACCATAAAGTTGAAACAAGTAACAATGAAAACATCAAACTTTCACCTAGTTCTGTAAGAGAAAAAGCATGCCCTTCAACAAATGAAAACATGAAACAACCATTAATGGCAGCATACCATGATTTAATGAAATCAAACCACGATTGTTTCAGGGAAGAAGCGATCTATCTTCTTCACAATCAAATATGCAAATCATAGAATAAAAAATATGAAGACAATGACCAAAAACTTAAATCAATATAAAATTGCAAAAAATAATTCAAGAGGAAGTACAAAACAGAAATGGTCAAATACTAGCAAATAGAATGGAAATGTTCAAATATACACATAAGATTTGTTCTAAATGGGAGCTGCAGGCAGATAAGGAACTTGACCATTAGGAAGGGCTGGAATTGATACATGTATTTACTTCCAGTAAAGCATGTCGAGGAGCCACAACACCTGATCCTGCGAGTTGGCAGCATCGCAGAAGTCCAGTTCGATCCCAAAAACATCGATGGCACTTCCATTACCATGATCCATGAAAAGCAAAGATATCCATGCCCTAATACCTGATACAAAGGGGTGTGCGGGTGAAAAGTCGAGGTAATCAAACGCCAGGGCCCGATATGTGGAGCGATCTATATAATCAAAAACAGATTTGTTTATAATGCAAGCCACTTTCTGAGAATCCCTTCGACCTACAAACACAGAGACACTGACAGTGTGACCTAAAGGGATAGTAAACCTCGGTTGCATCGGCAATGTCATCTTGTAATCTGGACTCGACAAATGAAGCCTGAGCACATCAGAAATCCCAGTTGGTGGACTCCAAGTTGGCTTCTGGATTACGAGCCCTGGAACCACTTCCGAGAACATAAGCTTATCTTCAGTCCAAATGTCGACATAAAACTCCAAATCCTTGAAGGACAGTCTCGGTGGAAGAAGGGTTCTCCTCTTTTGGCGTCTATAGAAGGATTTGAATAGATTGTGGTAAGACAAAATAGGAGGTGAAGACTGCTTGCAGATGGATGGCCATCTCTTCGCACACAAGCATTTCCATAAGTAATCATCTTGAGCAATCTCTCTCCACTGCTTGCAAACTAAATTACATACAGCTAGATCCTTGCCTTCCAGAAGAGGGAAAACAACCTTCCAAATCTCCTCACATGCCATCTCCACCAAAATAATAAATATTTTCGCACCCACACGTTCAAGTCCACATCTGTTCCGGAATACCAATTAAGTGTACATGAATATCAAATGCCACAGATTACTGGATATACTGTAATACATTACACAAAAAAACATTATAATTGTTCAGCAAGAACAATACTTGAGGGAGACAGTATAATGTTACTTGACCTAAATCTAGCCTTTGCATGAACAACAACACATACAACGATGTAGCAAAATCTTCCAAACACACGAGCCTTAAAAAGACTAAACAAATCACAATGTTCAAAGGGGTTTCAACGCTTGCAGTTACATTTATACAGATTCCAACATGCGAATACAGAAACATACCAGTTAATACCTATCAATCATGTGAAAATACAAGTCCTCGATAAATTAAGCCTAGCAAAAACATATAAGAAAGCACACAAACAGCACTCGATGGATTCAAACTAGAAAAAACACAATCATGAGAACTCAACGCGTAAGGTCGTAAAAACAAAATCAAACCGAGAAAATGCAACTACAACCATCGGCAACATCAACTCACGAAGAAAAGTTCCGCAATCGAGCCCCAAACTCAGTTTCTATGCAGAAGAATCAAACCCTAACCGATACTATAATAAAACCAATGCCATAAACAATAAAATAATAGACTGGAAATTTACCATTTATCGATTCCGCAGCTATAAAAAGCCATATCTTCGCAGAAAAAAAAAAAAAAAAACAAAGTGCCGAAAATCAAATTCGCAAGAGCAATTATTTATGCGTTTCAACTTCAATCTTCGGATTCTGATTAGTGATTAGTATGCGGGAATGTTGACGAGGAGAAAGAAAGTAGGAAGTGAGAGAAAGCAGCTTCCCTTCAATTACTTTTAGTAGTATTAATTAATTAATTTATAATATATAAAAATTAATTATTTATAACGTGACAAAAAAGAGACGTCACACGTATCACGTATGCATAAATATGACGATTTTATTTATTTATTCGAAAGCGCCAATTTTTATAATAAATTTTAAAATTTATAAATAAAATATTGTTAATTTTTTTTATCTTAATAATATTCAAATCTTCGGTTGAAATGAAAAATTGGAGTTTAATTTCTAATTTTATTTAATGATACAGAAAATAGTAATGAAGAGCATTTGAGTCCCTAATAATTTATTTATTTAAAGTCAATGTGACAAATTTATTCTGAATCTTCATTTTTTTTTTCAAATTCTATAAACATAGTAGTTTTAAAATTTCTTATTTACTTTTATTTTAAAAGGCAAAAGGAAATAACTTTTCAAAACAACTCAATTTATTCAGCCAATAAATTAAAGCCCAAGATAAAAATGTTGTACCCAAACTTGGCCCACTATATTTATATTTATATATAATAATTTCACAGCCATTGAATCTAAGCAATAAATTATTCTTAAAAGCAATTTAAAATCTTTTATAAATCAAATCTCCATAAGTTTTTTATTCAATTTTCAACCACTGAAATTTCAGTTGGTTGTATGGTATCTTCAATTTTATGAGACCATTTAATGCTCTAGAATCTCGGGATTAATCATCCAATATTAATAAGTTTTGTCAACAAATGCAAATTTTGTCGAAAAAATATTCACATGTGATATAATCAGTATCCGATATGTTAAGATATAATTCGTATCTGATCCGATAAAGAAATGTTAAATCTGTATATGAATCCGATCTGTTAAACTCGAATCTGAATCCAATCCGATCCTACAGGAACCCGATAACTATCTAATCCCATAACAATCCTATAAATTAAAAAATATCCAATAAAATTTGATTAAAAAATATAATAATTTGAAAAAAAAGAGATGCAAAGGAAAATGCGTGAATCAAGATTTCATAAAAGTAACCTAAAACTAAAAATGAAAATAACATATTAAAATATATTATTACTTATTATATTTAAATTAATAAATAAAAATAAATTTGATTTTATAATAATTTATTAATGAATATTTAAATTGGATCTGTATCCGATTAACGAATTATCCAGATTAATCTGAATCCGATCCAAAATTTTTGTGTTCTTATTGTATCGATTCGTAACAGATATACTTCGATTCATATACATTATTATCGTGCGGATTTATTCGGTAATAATTTATGTCGAATTACCGAATGATAGTTGAAAATTGTCTCCCCCATCTTTACTACTTTTACTCGTACAACAATTTTATAAATGATTTCATTTAATTAGTGAGAAACGTGCTTTCACAAAATACAATAAAATAAATGAAATTGTCGCATGTGTTATTTTTATATTGGAAAAAAAAATAAAAAGCAGTAGAGGGGTAGTAGTTGTGTGTGGGGGGCCACAGTATAGCATGGCATGTGGACTCATTTACACAATGGGGCACCTCTCTCTGTTTCCTTCAGATATCATGTGATAAATATTACTACTCTCATTATTATTCACAACCTTTTTCCAATTATTAACACAAATTCATCTCCCTCAATAGCATACATTATATATACATATGCTTAAAAAAATAAAATGAAGGCATTAATTTAAATTCCACTCATTAATTGTGAGAGGGTGGATCCAGTAGAAAACAGCTGGTTTTAAAAAAAAAGAGTTCACTTATTATTATTGCTGAATATTAAATGAGAAAGATGAGACAGAAGTTAATATTTATGGAAAAATGGGATTTTCTTGTACAACCTGGTGGCAGCTGCATGCTGTCATTCAAATTGGGAACACATTTTATGCTCTCCAATTCCATTTTTAAATATCCAAACATTTTTATTTTTATTTTTAATAGGAATAAATATATTAAATTTACACACCCAGATGTCATCAGGGAAGCTCGAACCTATGACCTTTTGATCCAGGTAAGATGCTTTAACCACTATATCCAAATAATTTATATATACAAAATGTTGTTATCCATTCGGGACGTAGTTATGAAAACACTTTATATATACAATCAAGAAGTTATAAATTAGTACTTTACCGAAAATATTTAGGTATGTAAATTTAAATTAATATAGGAGAATAATTAATTAAAAATCTAAAAAATAGATTAATTATCGATTTAAGGCCCGAAAAATTAATTCTCAGTTCAGAATCTCAATTGCAGATTGTGATCTTACATATCCAAAATTGAGAATTCTCTTTAGTTCTGAATTTATGATTAAATTATCTTTTATGTTCTGCGCAAAAATTTCAGCCCTCCAAAAATAAAATGAAAATATTCTGGGATTCATAATTCATATGGAATAGCAAGAAGAGTTTAGGGGGGAAAAAATGATTTTTGGGATATTTATATAAACTAAAACTACAAGAAATTAATTAATAAAAGAAAAAAACTAATTACTAGTTCTTACTAGTAGCCATGGAGAAGTGCAGCCTTCTTCTTTTCTGGGGAATTTTTTTTTCTAGGGCACCGTGGATGAAGGCGAATCGCAGATGACTGATGCAAATTCATCGCTCATTCACAATCACATACGCAGTGGATCAGATGTAGACGCGCAGATAAACGATAAATTAATGTTGCGGAGTGAATCGCAATCGCCGCATCTGGTGTAGCATCTCCATCACGGTGGTGACTATACGGCCTCAGGAGTCTTCTGCGATTGCGATCCGTAGAAATCGACCAATTTCTGCAAAATAAGGACCTGAGTTTTGAGGAGCACGATGTAGTCGGCTGTTTCTCGGAAGAGTTGATCGGGCTTCGTCTCGGCAGCGTTCTCGGAGGGGATGAGATTCCTGAGGGCGGCCAGCTTGGCGGAAACTGAGGAGGAGGAGGCGCCGCCGCCGCCAATGTGGGTACAGGAGCTGCGGTGGCGCTTTCTTAGCCTTCTGGTGGAGTTGGATAGCCTTCTCCTCAGCCTCCTGACTGCGGTGGACGCGGTGATTCTCGGCTTTGAGCCCATGACGACGGCGGCGGCGGGGGGGGGATGGTGGAGAGAATACGGTGTTACGGGATTGGAGGAATGGTGTTTATGGGGGGTGTATATAAGTAGGTGGGTGTCGAATGTCGATACTGTTTCCCCAATAACTAAATTAAATAAGTATTAAACTTATTTATATATATATATATATATATATATATATATATATAATTCAAATCATTTCAAACTTCAACGATGGCACACTTCACGCTTGCTTTGGCCCTTTGGGACAAAGAATAATTCAACTAAAAAATTAAATGCATTGGAAAATATATATTGTTGGTCTCGAAATCAGAGTAGAAACTGTGCACAATAAAAATATTAAAGAATTATACTTATTTAAAGTGATCATTCTATTTATATAAAAAAAGTGATCATTCTGTATCAATTTGGTTTGATAAACTTACTCCTTAAGGTTAAAGTAGTGATTAATCAATTTTAAATTGTATTAATATTTGAGTGCTGAGTTTAAAAGATACGTAAAATTGATTAAAAAAAGAAGAAGCTATAAACGAAACAAAAGTTTGTAGAAGTTTAGACACAAAATCCTACGTCCAATCTTGAGACAAAGTCTAAAAATCCACTAAGTGAGGGATTACATGGTACTCCCACGATCTATTGCTAGCTGATGGATGTCTCGTCCACCAGTTCATTAGTTCACTTGCCCGATCCTCTGTCGTCCTTCACGTCTCAGCTTCTTGGAGTGTGGACATACCACGTAGCCTCTTAGCCGGAATTGAGGTCTTTATAGTTATCCCCGGAACTGACTGGTCTTGCCGTTAGACGCCCTTAAGATCATAGGACAGAGTGTCCTTGACTGTTGTGTTTTTCTTAGAGAGAAATAACACTAAGATGAACTCAAGATCATGAAGTTTTGAATCTTGTATTCACGAAGGTGACATACGATAAGCTTATAGAAAAGTCTTAAACATTTGAGTCGGAAATTCTATAGAGTTTTGACTCGCTTAAATGTTCGGATTTTTTTGACGATAAATATCTTGAAGTCCTCGCATATTTATAGTTAATTTATTTTTAAATAAAAAAGGCATCATGGTGAATGGTTATGACCCATCAATTCATGCCATATTATGTGGTTATGAACTGTGATTTGCTTAGGCGGAAACAATTTTCTAGTGACTATTCTCTTTTGATATATATAGAGAGATTAAGAAAAGACTTAGAATACTTCCATAAACAATAAACACAACGAAAATAAAAGATAATAGGATTATTTTGATTCAATAATCACCAAATTCAAAAATAATTTTAATATGTAGAATTATAATAATTCTTAATTAAATACTCTTTCCGTATAGGTTAAATAATCATATATTAATGAAAGATAATAATTAATATTTATAAGTGTAATGATATTAATATTTTATTAATGACTGTGATATTTAAAGAAGTATGACTAACATAACTAGCGAAATAAAAAAGAAAAACAAAATTAATATAGTGAGATCGAGAAATTACCTCGCTTAATAAAAAAATGTTGACCCATCACGAGATATATGAGACGGCGCTTACCACAACTGAAACATGGAAAAGATTCCCTTATTTTGTGAATTTTAAAATATTAAATTCAATCAAATTATCATTATAAAAAGCAAAAAAATTATATTGACATCCATGGCAAAGTATTCAAAAAAAAAAAAAAACAAATATTTCTGATTGGACCGAGCCTGCCGAATTAAGTCGACGTGGCAATGACTAATCGGCGGGGGCCACAGAGATGTTAAGCGTAGGGGTGGTTCAGTAATTTCAGGAAGAAGGTGACACCAAATTTGTTATCGCGGTTGGAAATAGGTTAGAGCGGTAAGACGGCACAAGTTGCGAGTGAAAGCCTGCCGCTACTGCAGTGTCACATGTTAGTCACTAGGGGTGGGAATAAGTTGGACTTTGGTACCCAAGGCCTGGGCCTGCTATAACTTGAAGAGGCCTCACCCTGACCTGTTATTTATAGTAGACTTTTTTGTAGGCCTAAGCCTGATCTTTTTAATGAAATAGACTTGATCTTTAGCCTGTATAAAGCCTATGAGAGCCTACTTAAAATTTATAATGTATATTTTATTTTTAAGTTATAAATATATTATGTTATTTCAATAACAAATACATTTAATAAATTAGATAAATATATTATTTAGTAACAAATGATTTATTTAACTTATTTTATTATTCATAAATCATAAATAAAATTTTAATTCTAGATAATAAATATTTTTAATTGATTATATAGTATATGATTATTTTCATAGGCCGGCCGGTTAGGCTTAAACGGCCTATTTTCGAGCCTGAGCCCGGGCCTGCTTAGCTAAATAGGCTTTTTAAATAGCCTAAGCCTGGCCTATTTACGAAATTGACCTGAACTGGCCTGGCCTGTGGTAGGCTAGGCTGTAGGCCCCTGTTTTTAGCTCGGCCTATTCCCACCCCTATTAGTCACCACCGATATTCCTAAATGCCCCTATGTTTATATATATGGAATTATATCTATTATTACACTGTGTATAGTGCAGTGAAATTAATAATTTTTTAATAAATATAGAAAAACTTATATTTTAAGAAAATGTGAATTATATACCAAGACTATTGGCGGAACTACATGCAGCAAAGGGGGCTCTACCCTAATTTTTTTTTCGATTTTTGTAGTACAGTAATCCAATATTTTTATAAATAATCCCATTTATTTTAAATTGTGAGTAAGAAAAATGAACTGAAAATAAGACAGAAATGGGTTAAAGAGGCTGAAAATGTAGATGAACATGATTTTTTTTTTCGATTTTACTCAATTTTGTATTATTTCCGGATCTGCCACTACCACTGGCAGATCTACATGTAGCAACGGGGGAGGGGGGGCTCTAACCCGAAAATTTTTCGATTTTAGTAGTACAGTAATCTAATAATTTTATAAATAGCTCATTCATTTTAAGTTGTGAGTAATAAAAATGAGCTGAAAATAAGGCAAAAATGGGTTAAAGAGACTGAAAATGTGGATGAACATAGAAAATTTTCGATTTAGCTGAATTTTGTATTTTTTTATTATGTAAAACCTAGTCGAGCACCCATGCGAAGGGTTTTTGGATCTGCCACTAAACAGGACATGAGAGATAAAAGGAAAATAAGACTAATATAATGAGACATAAGGAATATTCAAAATCTTTGTGTACCTTCGCTCGCGGTGTAGTGGTGAAAGCACATTGTTTGTGACTGAGAGGTCATAGATTCAAGCTCCCAGGGGGACATCTGGGTATGTGAGTTTAATATTAATGTAAACTTATTAAAAAAAAATAAAATCTTTCTATATATTCTGAAAATCCATATGTTCACGCGTGACCTAATGCATAGATTGTGACAATTAATATTTCATAGTGTGGAATTCGATTTAGGTGTGGAGGGTGCATTCATGTGACGCATTTGATGATAATTCTTATTTGCAAGTTTTGATATTTGCAATTAGACTTATTTGTAAATGTCTATTTTATACTTTTAGCTAGTATTATGATATGACTCGAGCTTATTAATTAACTTAATTCTAGTGGTTGTAGGTTGAATCGTAGATGTGTGATAGTAGACTTATTATGACAATACATTTCGAATTATTCGGATATAACAAAAATATTACTAATTTTAAAAAGTTTATAATTTCTTATCTTTCTTCTTGAATATAATTTAGTACCAACTACATTTTATACAATCGATTCAATTAGAGACCAAAATGGACCTTTTGCAATTAATTAATCTTGAATTGTGTACTTTTACTAATTAAAGAATGGTTACAATTCTTGAAACCCAACATTTCTCCCCATTCTTGCATCTAATTAATAACAACCAACACAAACTAATTAACAACAAAAACAAAACTCAAAAAATTGTTCCACATATCCAAATTAGTCATTCACAGCTTCCATTTATATGGTCCATCTTATTATCTTAGAATATTATAATTATATAATTTAATTTTCGTATTTTGTACTCCTTCCGTCCCGACTAAATGGATCATTTTATTTTCGGCACGTGAATTGAGAACTGTGAGTATAAGTAAAATTAATATTTTATTATTAAGTGTACAAAATTGCCATTTTTAGAAATAAATCAATTCAGTTAGGACGTACGATTTGGTAAGTGGGTCAATTCAATAGAGACGGATGGAGTATTTTTTCATGAGAATATAAACTATAATATAACCAAAAAGAGAGATTAACTAATATTTTTAAATAAAGTGTTGGAAGTTTGTTTTAATATACTCCATCCGTCTCAACCAATTATCTCACTTTTTTTTTGTCTGTCCCAATTCATTAGTCCATTTCCAAAAATAACAATTTTTTTACACTCAATAATAAAATATTAAATTTACTCAACTTATTCTACATTCACAATCATTGATTATTGTGTCCGGTCAACCCGGAACAATTAAACTTGGACGGAGGGAGTATTATTTTCTAAAATATATTTTTCGACAAACGTACGAGATCAAACCAGATCATATAATAAAATCGGAGTATATAAGAAAAGCAAAGGGTAATACTGTCATTCCACTAAGTGAAAAAGGGTAGTGTGTGTGTGGGTTGTGAACCAGTTGTTTTTTTGGGGGTTGTGGACTTGTGGTGGCCTCCCAAAAGGGCACATGCAAATGTGACATGGGCCATGCTACTACCAAAGTACTACCATTACCATATGTAAAAGAGAGAGAGATGCACATGGAGAGCACATGCAGTAGGGAAAGAGGATTGTACCTTTGAGAGAGATTGCATGTGAGAAATTAGGGACAGTGAAGCAGCATGAATTGTAACCCATGTTCTGCACATTCCCTGCATGCTGCCTCCACCACCTCCTCCTTCCTTCATCTTTCTTTTTTTTTTTTCACTATCATAATTTTTCATTTGTTGAATTATCCTACGTCGACCATGAACCTGAAAATATATTACTATATAATGGTGAAGCTTTACTCTCCTTACAAGCCGGTTTTGTAAGGAGAAATGAGGATCTTTACATGGTATCAGAGTCAGGTTCTATTTGATGTGAGACCCGATTTGTCTTGATGATAAGACTCGTTTTATTCTGACATGGGACCTATTTTATCCTGATGACAAGACTGATTTGTCTTGATAATAGTACTTGATGTATCCCGATGATGGGACTTGTGATTTATCCCGATGATGGGATCCGGTAAAACTCCACTCTGTACGTGAGGAGGTGTGTTGAATTATCCCAGTTCGACCATGGACCTGAGAATATACCACCTCTCCTTACAAGCCGGTTTTGTAGTAAGAAGATATGAGAATCTTTACACCATTAATTAATTATAATACTCAACATTACTCTTTTTATTAAACTACAATATCCAAAAACATAAAGGAAATAAAGGTTTCACGAATAATGGATTTAATTGCACATTATTTGGCCAATTAGGGTTGGATCTCAATTATGTCACGTGTTTGCATGTGGCGCACGTGACTGCATTGATAATAATTAAATAATTGTAACGTAATCTCCATTCCTACTCATTCACCCCAATCCAAAAATTGAGATTCACAAACTGATTTTTTTATTGATTTTTAACATCCCAAAAACAATTCCACAATCTTAAAATAAAAAAAAAACTCCAACATTTGTTGAGTTATCATACGTGTCAGAAACCCTATAAATATAATGATTGATTTAATAGTGCACATTTTTGTACTTGTGCATAGAAATAATAAGATCGTAATTAAATTAAATTAAATTATTCGATACTTAATTCTAACTTCGTGATGGTTGTTTTCATTTAGTGAATTGTTGAATAACAAAATGATTAATGAATACTTTAATACGAGTGATTAATAGTTTGGATATATATATTTGAATTCTTGAACCGTCTTAATTAAGACGTATCTTTTAAATTAATTAAGACATCTCACATGTCGATATTTAGAAAGTGTTTGTCCTTTTTAGTTTAATTTCTAAATCGACTAAATTAAGCTATGCCCACTCCTAATATATGCAGCATATTGGATATGGGTTCCCTTGGGGGAATGCCAAAAAATAAGATTGGAATGCTAAAAAATAAAATTTAAATTAAATTGGATGAATTTAAACTTTTAAATTGGTTGTATAAATGATTATAATAAAAATAGGGCAACAACTTGCGTTAGGCACGCCTAAACGGTTTAGGCGGGTTTTATCCATACCCAAATGAGTTCACCCATCCCAAATAGGATTTATTATTCCCCAATTATGGTATATTAGATGAGTTTGACTTGGGTTAATGGATAAAACCCGCCTAAACCGTAGGCATCCCTAATCTGAGACATTCCCTAAAAATATTCATTAAAAGACATGATTCTTTTAAGCACAATTTGTTTAAAATATGAATTATAGATTGAATGTAAATGAAGTTAGGAATATTCATTTATATTTAACACAAATTGAATTATAAGTGGGTGCTTTTCCAGGCAGTTTAGGTGGTGCCTACGCGATAGTTAATCGATAAATTAATTTTTTATTTATAATAAATAAAAACTTATATATATATATATACTTATTAAAAGAGTATATAAAAATCAGTCATATAAATCGACTAGACATCGTCTAGCCTGTCTAGTTGGCCACTAGATCGACACCTAGGCATCGATCACTCACTAAACCGTCTAAATAAAGAGATTTGAGAATTTTCGATTTAATTAAGATCGTCTGATGTTTAAGTCGAGATTCTTACAACAATATATATGAACATTAATTTCCCCAAATGTCGGATCCAAAATGCATAAATATAAAATACCACTGCCTACCTGCCCTCCTCTCCTCTTTAAAACATTAATTTCCCCACAATTTACATGCTTGGAATTTTTTTATTTCAATATCAATTAAGTATATACTTGGTTAATAAAGGGACACAGATTATTATTACGACTACAAAAAAACTCAATTCAATTTCTTGACCCATCAATCACAGCTTATCCAATAAAATGAGACAATGTCACACCCTTACATTATCGCCCTCTCATGCTTTATTCCTTTTGTTTTTTGGTCGGGACGAGTACATTTCTTTTTCTAGTTCTAACCTAATTTGAACTATATAAAAAAAATAAAATTATGATAATTATTTTTTAGGGAAAGCTATCAATTTTATTACGAACTATTCAAACTTTCTCAAATATATTACAAACTATGCATATTATCA